>JAODAI010028682.1:0-12571 GCA_027575025.1 Scotoplanes globosa | reverse complement strand
TTATTCAGGCAATTTAGTTCTATAATAGTGTATTTTGAATTAATTTTGAACCATTTTCCACAAATATACGGCTATTTTGGGAAGAGGTAATTTGACCTACATAAACATCAACTTATTTTTAAATAAAAATAACCTTAATTTCTGTCTCGATTCTCAGGAATTCATGGACATTTTCCAACAAAATTCAATGGTATCAAATACTAAGTATGCCAATTATTACGATTATACCGTTAACATTTACAGATATTTGACATAATACAATTTTAAGGTGTGTATTCAGTTAGCCTAGAAATAAATTAACATCACATTGTGTGGTCAATATCAATGAAACTCAGTGGTCAGTTGCTGCTATATTTAACGACTTTTATGATCTATTTTACAACGTCGCTCCGGACGGAGCCCAGTCCGAAGGGTAACAATTCCACAGTATATTTTGAAAAGCCTGTGATACGGTGTCTATGAATTTAGTTATATCACCATTGAGGTAGAAGGTTACTAGTCAATGCGGTGGTGGGACTGTATAATTGTAAATAAGGTACGGTTTTGATTAGTTCGATAAATCGTTCACAGATAGGGTAGTGTATTAAGTTCATTATTATTTATAATGGTGTAAGAAATGATTAGCAGGAAGTTCTGTACAGGAAAAATGCATTGGAACAGTTATTGCCGATGATCAGATAGTGGTCATGACAAGTAAGCATTTTAGTTACATGCAGTGTTTCTGGAATGGTAGATTATATTTGGGAAGCTTGACCTACGTAGCGTTCTGAATAATATGTACGTTTTATGATTATATTTGCAGAGACAAGAGCTGGAAGAGCTAATAAACAACAATATGTTCTTTGATGGATAATGTTCGAATGCGGATTCAAACAGATGTTTAGCTTGCAGTAATGGACCAGAGAGTATTATGGCAGATAGGCATATTTCAAAGAAATTGAAAGAATGTGTAGTTGATATTTGCATTATTTCCACTAACCTATAATGGACTTGAGAGTGTGGCGAATCCAAGTGCATCAAGTTAGTTGGATAAGAAGTATCACAGCGGTCAATAGAGTTTTGGTTGTCAATGAATCTTAAAGGGAGGGTCGTATGAGGACACATGATCCTGTTTTGGCATGTGTAACGTATGACTTGAAGGTCTCTAATAATATCTATAATCGGGGTTGGTAAAAGCCAAAGAGAGAGACAATGTCTGAGATGGAAGTTTTGTGGTAAGATGGGTTTTACGAGGGCATGTTGGGGTGGAGATTGGAGGGTTGAGGTAAAGATTGATTGCTATGCTTTATTACACAACAATATTATCTCGATATGTTAAAATAGGTGCATGATATAGCTCACATGTATCATGATAGTTAAAAGCATGTTGTTTGAATATAGAGATGACATTGTGATGCCAATATCCCAATGAGAATACAGGCTGAAAAATATTAGTATATTATCATTTTGAAGTTGGTAAAAGCCAGAGACTAATGTTTAAGTTGAAATTATTATGCCGGAAGAAACATTGGAACAAAATGTGTCGCGTGATCTTTACGATTATAATGGATATATGGATATATAAAGTGATTTGTGAAAAATGAGATTGCCTTTAACCCTTGAATTCCCATTGAGACACTCGCTGGACGCTCAATTCAGACCTACACCTTTAATTGTTTTGATTATTTTTTTAATGCACCCATTTTTAGGGATATAATGGAGAAAAAATACGTCAAAACTGGCCAAAAATGTCGATTTTTTACTATTTCTGAAATCAATTTTCAACCGTTTATAGTTCCCAAACCACACAAAAAAAATCGGTCTGCACAATTTTTGAAGACAATTTGATTATCTTTCGAATGAGCTATAACTTCTAACAGCTCTCAATGGATAAGCCCGACTAGGCTCCAAAGTTAGGCTAACTTGAAGAAATTTCCAATAATAACGGCAATATCTCATAAATGTTGTACGTCATATTGCATATACTAATAAACCGCAGACTCAGTCACCGTTATTTACTTCACCGCAAGTTTGCCGAACTTTTCTAAAGTTTACAGATAATTTACACTAGCATTGTAACGTTTCTTAAATTTCCCTGGTTTACGGAACAATTTACGACTTTAGGCGGCTCTTTCGCAACTTTCCCCAAGCGTTATGTTTGTTTTGCAAGTTCCGTAACTTGCTATGGACTATCCATACATTGCACAATTAACTATTTTGCTTCCTATTTACATCAGCAATTTAATATTGCATGCTACGGTGTGCTTGGCTAATAACGATTGAGTTTTGAAAGATAATAATGAATAAGCAAATTTTAGATTAATTGGCACTCTTTTGGCGAGCCTGTAACTTTTGTTTATGATCTGATTAAAGAAATGTAAATTGATGAAATGTTGAGATAAGATCGTATAGTTATATTTGATACATACTACAACTAGTACCTACTACATACAGTATAACTACTACATATAGTGTTATGCATGCATAATTGGCATATTTATGATAATGATAATTCATAGGCTTTCAGAATATATATACTTCTCATTTACACTTTTGAGTGGAAATTATACTAAAGTCAATAAAACCATAATTCACACATTTGATTTCAATAATTCGGGAAATTATGGGTTAACTATTAAACAATCCAACCGTCTATATATCATTACTGTATAACATAACGTGAAGAGGTGTTACTTATGCATATTACTTACAGATTGAAGTGTCGTTGTCCATATTCCAGTCGTGATGTCTAAAACGTGAACCAGAATTCCCCCGATACGCCACTTAACTATTAAAAGGAGTGTAGAACAATTATAGATTAGATTATACAGATTATACAATATTAAAAACGTCAGTTTTATATCACAATGTCAACTATCGTACTCTAAAAGACATATGAAGTGTATACGAGTGGAATATTAAGCCCTAAATCGAATGATGAATGTAATTATTGACCTACTTGTTGCTATATGAGTGTTATGTATACGTTCAGTAATATATCAATCATTCATGCTGATCATGAATATCCATGTTTCGATCATGGATGATAAAGGGCACGTGTTGAAAGCATTCTCATACATGGCAGTGAAATTTGGAATATTGAAAAAGGACCTACAAGACCGATTGGATGGCACATACACACGGCTGTTAATGAGGGTGCATAATAATTCATGGCGTGAGCACAAAACCAGGACTGAAATTTATAACGGTATTCCACCAATCTCATCTGTGGTCACTCAACGAAGAACCAGTTTTGCCGACCACTATTATCGAGCAAAAGATCAAATCATTTCTGATGTAATCCTGTATGAGACTGACGTGTCCGTCCAGGGGAAGAACACCAATCAACTACATTGACTGTGTTAATCGATACCCCAACCAAGTATTCGAGGTACTTTCGGGGCTGATGATGGACAGGGACCACTGACATCGCATTGTGAACTCTATCTCGCAGATGCGTCCGCATGAGTGAGTGAGTGAGTGATAAAGTAATGTAGTAAGTCACATAATGTATCCACAGAACATCATTATCTGATTAAGCTATTATTTAGTATAATGGGCACCCAAAACTTCAAATTATGTATTGCTTTTAGGTAAGTTAAATAGGAAAACCTAACCATCAATCTTACTGAAGTAATTAATATTGACAGAAAGGAAAAGGCATGGGATTAATGTAAATGATGTCAATATAATTGACAAAGCAACTAATGTAGGCCCATGTACATACAATAGAACATTTACATATGAAGTTATATAACTTAGACCAAAATGTGTGCTGCTAAAAGTTACGCGTTGTAGCCAAATTCTCAATATAATTGGAATGTTTCAGTTCAAATTAATAATAATATAAGTAGCCCACTGACTGGGCATGCATGTATACAAGGGTGAATATAAACTATACAAGCCTGCACAAGCATACATAGCAACTACTATTAGAGACTGAATATATCAAGTCCGTGAATGACCTTAAGAGATAATTAATATGTATTCATAAGCCAATATTTTTGGAATTAGCACCGCCCACTAATCATGGTATCGCCACCCAAAATAAATAAGTTTCTTCCCTGTGCTATAGAATATGATTTTGGCAGAATTTCAACAAAAAAATGAGAGGGCTTCACGTGTTTATTGTAAATTAGCCTAGTTTCTAACCTTTGTTGTCATGAGTCAATTCTTGATATTTTACAATAAGCCCCTCTCACTCATTATTATGCGAGGTATCATTATTAAAATCAACAGGCGAACCAATTACCGACCGGAAGAGAAGCCCTGCACCAAACATCAGCTCAATCCAACGTACGGTTATTGAGATATCGTGTTCACGGGCCATTTCTTGATATTTACAAGAATATGCTCCGCCCATTCATTACTATGCGAAATATCAGACGTTGTCAAAATCAATATGTGTCCTAGTTGACTTACAGATAATTTATATACCAAATATCAACTTAATCCGACTTATCGTTATTGAGATATCGTGTCAACGAGCCACTTCTTGAGATTCACACAAGAAGCCCCGCCCACCCATGTATATGCAAGATATCATTGTCAAAATGAATAGGCTTCCTAATCCACACGCAAGGCATCCCTGTATCAAAATCAACTTAATCTGACTTACGATTATATCAACTTAATCCGACTTATGGTTATTGAGATATCGTGTTAACGAGCCATTTCTTGAGATTTACGCAGTAAGCCCTGCCCACTAATTAATATGCGAGGTATGATCGTCGAGATCAATAGGCTTCCCAAACCGACCTGCAAGGCATCTCTGTATCAAATACCAACTTCATCCGACTTATTGTTATTGGGATATCATGTTAACTAGTCAGGCGTCACATACACAGACACACACATACTGGGGTGACCCCATATATTTATTGCTAAACAAGAAATCACAAATGAAAATATAACCATGATAGGTATCTCTTTAGAGGATCCTTTCAAATATGAGCATCATGTATGTTTATTATAAAACACCGATTGCCACATCATTACCATGGGTGTTAAATGATATATAGTATGAGTATTGACTAAAATGTGGATACATTCGATCTCTATACATTTCCTAGATTACTGTAATTATGTAAATCTAACATACTACAAAATCAAATGAACTCATCAACCTAAATAGCAACCAACGATTTATATTACCCATCCCCCTTTTTCAAAGAAAATAATGCAATACTGGAATATAGACATACTTGGTATCCGGACATATCCAGTATTAGACAGAACTTGACATGGTACCACCAAGTATCACTCTACATGGAATCTTATTTAATATTATGTATTGGCATATTAAAACTTTATATTATACCTGTTGTATTTGTACCATCAAACAATTGCAACACTTTTTTATTCAGGTGTATGATTGGGGGTGGACTCGGGAAATATAGCCTGTGAAAGCAAAACAGAAATTACTGTTAATTATAATACTACATAACACCAAGTGAATGTACGGTTAATGTATATTGCTAGTTGTGGGCACGAATTATAATTTATGAACCAAACACGCCAAGCCTGTTTATTACAAGCCAACAGTTGATACTTTTGATTAGTTAAGCAATAAGTCATGTCAATCTATTATTATTATTACACGGGTACTTATAAAGCCCAAATCCAAAAAGATCTAAGCACTGTATATAAAACAAGTATACAAACAATTATACAAAATAAACTTTAAAATAAAAGATCTTAAGTGACGATTTGAAAGAAAAGATGGATGTAGAGGTCCTGATCTCGATTGGTAAGCTGTTCCACAGCGCCGGGGCAGCACAATGAAAGGCACGGGCACCAATACGCTTTTTCTGTTTGTGGATGTGCGTGTGGTGAGCGTTGAGCGTAATTCAAGCACGTATATTTCATTTCATTATTTATTTGATCCACATATATACAAACAACATACAAATTCATAAATATATATAAGGATCAGGATGAACAAAAGGTAACTAAATTCCTGTAGCTCGAAAGTCTGTTCATCCCAAAACAATTAATATAAAGAATGAATAAATATAAATTTATGCAAAAATAAAAAATATATATATAAAAATATACAAGAATATACTTACAATTGTGGAATGTGGGAAAAATATACAAGAATATATACAATTATGGAAAGTGAGATAAGGTTAAAAAGTTATTCTTAACACTGTTACAAAACGACTGGAAAGAGCCAAAGAGGAGCAGCTATCTTGTTTCCGAGGGCAACCTGTTCCACAGTCTAGGGAAGATGTTACGTGTACCAGTTTAATGTATCAAGACGCGCATTGTAGGGCATTTCTCCAAGTTTTTGTTTTAAAATATAACGGGTTGCGCTTCTCTGTACCCCTCCAGTCATTTTTCTTGGGTAAGATTATGAGGGCCCCAAGCAGGTAGACCATACTCAATGACAGAAACAACAAGAGATTTAATAGAATAGGACCAAGTACACTACCCTGAAGGATCCCAGATCTGACTTTGACCCACTTAGAATGGCTTCCCTGGTAATGGACCCGTTGTAATATCTTTCTGAGAAAACACTGGATCTAATACCGAACTGGGCCAGCAGTATTGAATTGTTGATTAAGTTTTCATAACAGAATATTGTGAGACATTTTATCATTTTTTTTAGAAAAATCTAAAAATATAGCATCAATAAATGGTGGATTAATCAAGTCAAGAGTATTAGCCCAAGAATATGAAAGATAATAGAGATAATAGTTTATTCTAGCCCAAAAGTTTTATTACAAAATATAAAATTCTAACTCCGAATCAATGTGGCTTTCGAGAAAACTATTCCACTTACATGGATGATTTAAGTCTCGATGATTATATTTCTACTGGTGTTGACAGTAAGCAAAGTATAGTTTGTGTGATTATAGATTCGTCGACAGCTTTCGATACAATTGACTACAGTATATTTCTTAAGAGATTATATTTATTTGAAATAAGATAACCTGAGCCTAATTGGTTTCATAGTTATCTTGCCAATCATTATATTTTCCAATTTGCAATGTTAGCGTAGCCCCCCTCCCCCCGCTGCCCGGAGATATATTTTGGGTCCATTACTACTCCTATTATATATTAACGACATTTGTCATTCTTCAGCCATGGCTCGCTATTTTCTTTTCTTTTTGCTGACGACACAGCTATTATATTCAAAGATGTTAATCTAGACACAGAACTTTCCAATACAACTACATAATTCATTAAAATTACAGATTGGCTAAAAGAAAAGAAATTATCTTTAAACATTGCAAAAACAAAAGTAGTTTTATTTGATAATAAATAAAAAATATTGTAATTTTACAATATGTCTATCTAGATGGCATTGTCGTCTTGCCATCAACTGATTATATTTTTCTAGGAACTATTATTGACTCTAAATTAAACTGGAAAACACATATTTGTGAAGTCAGCAAGATAATAAATAACCAGAGCAAACAGAGTTATTGAGTCATATTGACAAAATATTTCTCTTACAAAAACGTATTGTCCGCAATATTTGTAATTATACGTACGCTTATACCATACATATATTCTGTTTAATGAGATGAACATTTGACCAACACACGACCTATTTAAATTACAACTTGGTATTTTTGTTTATAAATTCGTAGATGGTATTCTTCCATCCTCATATAACTTATGTTGTCTCCCAATTACAATCTTCATATATGCCTCATACCAGAGGTATAGTCAGTTATTACATTCGTATCGTTCTCGAACATGGTTATCTCCTCAATCCCAATCTGTGATATTCACGGGGCACATTTTGGAATCTCTGTTATTATTAAATCCCGTAATGCCTTCAAAGTAAACGTCACCTACCATGTCATTTAACTTTATATAGCCTGACTTATATTTCAGATTTATTTATTTATCTTAATCATTTTATTTGTAAACTTATTATTATCCAGTTTGTACGGGAGCTTGGCTAGAAAAGCTCTGCTTTTTTCTGGTCTCTCCTATACCTCTTCATTTATTGTTTTGTAAAATAGTCAGAAGTATAGATATCTTGATTTGAACATTACATTATATTGTATTATATTTATAATTATTATATTGTGGAATGTGATTTGGTAGAAATATATGAAATAAAATACATAAATGAAACAAGGCCGCGAGGAAGAAAATATTAACCGAAAGCCGCACCATATGCCAATGCTCTCTACTACATCCCTATGTAAATAGTCATGACCTCCCAATCGAAATCCCCACCAGCCCTCCCGAAATTCCGCTCAAAACAATCCTCCTGTCTCAAACCTATCAAATATACCACTACATTTCTTAGACCATATTGTTTATTGTGTATAATCGGCATTGAAGTACTTAATTCAAGTTACGTTTAATAATATATGTCATGATCACCGTATGCCTATATGACTTTTCCTGATTGATGTGGTGCTATTTGTATCGTTTTGTAATTTAGGCTGCTCATTCCTGTGATTTCTGATGTCAACGGTCACGGGTTCATCCACAGACTCAGCCTGAAGTGTGTTTACCTTAGCCGATGGGTCTTTACTGGAAATGGTTGGCATTATATTAGACCATATTGTTTATTTTGTATAATCGGCATTGAAGTACTTAATTCAAGTTACGTTTAATAATATATGTCATGATCACCGTATACCTATATGACTTTTCCTGATTGATGCTATTTGTGTCGTTTTGTAATTTAGGCTGCTCATTCTTAACGGTCGCGGGTTCATCCACAGACTCAGCCTGAAGTGTGTTTGCCTTAGCCGATGGGTCTTTACTGGAAATGGTTGGCATTATATTAGTGACTATAAGGTATGGTACGTATACACAATCAAACAAAGTTGGGTGGCTTATGCAGTCTCTTGGTTGAAAATGGGGTAAGGAACCTTGATCATTTATAAGACATCGTTGAAACTTCTGTGAAGATAGTCAAGATTATAAGTGACAGAGAGTGGTGTTTAAAAAAATACAGACATGAGATTGGAGGAATCGAAATCCAACAGTATACAGAGGAATTTGAGAAGGATGCAAGGTACCTCAACTACACTCAACGGTACACGGCATTGGACGTACTAAGAATGGGATTTGCCGCACCATTTATCCACGTCACATCCGGCGTTCTGGTAATGTTGCTGCTGATCTATGCACCGATTACGAGTTTGCTAGACTTGGCAACAGCTGTTTTAATAGCGTACGCTGTATATCGTGCGCAATGCTGCTTGGGATCACTCACATCACCGTAACGTGGAAAATATTGCATTATGGTAAGGTCGCTGAGATCTTCCGGAAGCCGAGGGGAAACCGGTGGCTAGCGATGGACGTTGGCGCCATGGTAGGAATAAATCCCATCTCAGACACCCACGCCAAGGTTGTGAGGGTTATGGTGAGATCGGAGTATCGGGGAATGGGTATCGGTTGAAATATATTGCTAACGGCGATTCAGTATGCCAACGATAACAAATTTAGCGTTCTCGTTGCTGAAACTTGGGAAGTTGCGGAAAGCTCCTCTGTCGTACCGATTTATGAGAGAAGGGGTTTCGTTTTCTATAAGAAAATATATGTCGCGTCTCCGTGGCTACCACTTTTCGTAGCAACCATATTGCACAAACCTCTTTAGCAAAATGAACGGAGATTTGTTTAAAAAGTGGATTAACAATGGCATCTATGAAAGAAGGTGTGGATTATAGTTTAGATAAAGTCCTTGGTATTACTATCTTATTTTGTATAGACCAAACGAAACAAAGTCGTTGAGTCAATCGTCTTTCGACATGCTCCGTCATCATTTATACTGAATACTAGAAAGTCAGCCTAAATCACAAATCTACTATTGGCGACTTGCTTGGTCAGCTGACAAAACATGTACACCATGCAGTGGACATGGGTGGAAAGAAGTGGCCGAGATAAAAGAACCCTCCCTCAGTCTTCAATGACATGCGAAAATGACCAACACGCAGCGTTGGTATTCGAACCGGTAACCACTCGATCACGAATCCAGCGCTTTAACGACTGGTCCACCTGGTCAATATCGATAACTCTGTATATATCATACCTTCTTTAATATTCATATTTACCAACCCACGAAAATATTGCGCAATTTCGGTGGAGACACCCATGACGAATAGTTATGGTGTTGTAATTAAAATTATGTAAATTATAATACAGGAGCATATCATATACATGCGTAATTTTCGACATTCAACTGGCTTGTATAAGCTCCTGCGTTATAATATGGTATACACATGTTATATAAAGCAAGGGTTGGGGTTACATGGGTTAGGAGTTGATGTTTATGTGATATAACATGCTAGGTTTGTAGGCCTTTGAATGCCTACTTTGACATAACGTGAGTTTTCATGGACAGGTCCTTCACTGTGGAACGCCTTTGCCCGATGCTATACGAAAGTCACCAACCATCGACTCCTTCAAACGCAACCTAAAAACTCACCTCTTCAATACTACATTCTACCACTAACTATTATTTTTGTGCTTGATTTGTCTTTCTTTAAGCGCTTTGAGGCTCTGCATAAAGCGCTCTATAAATATTATTATTATTATTATAAATGGTTTCGGCATTGTTTTTGCTAATGAGTATTTTTGTGTTATATGTTCGCACCGCTTAACGTTTATATTGTGTGTGAACACGTACTGACGTATATACTAGCCTATTATAGTACATCTTTCTATATATGCCTCATGCATTCGTATAAAGGGACGAGTAAGATACGACCTCAATATTACCCCTCGCTGCGCTGGGTAAATCCAAACCAGAACCTCCTCCCTGATTATACAGATCCCTGAAGCAGTTATCCCATACCCCAATTTCCCCATCCTTGTCAGTGACCAGCCACCCATCCGGATCCTTAACTACTCTACCTCCATTAACATCTACGCCCCCGTGTATTCATGTTCGGTGCCATCTTAAAGATACGTTTCCTCCCCCCATCATCATCCAGCTGCTTATAAATGCTATCTCCCGTATCACATCTTGCCTTTTCAACGGCCCTCCTAGCTGCCCTCTTATTAAATAATATACAATAATATCTATCAACAGTCGATTGAATCCAATATAGACGGTTCTCACACGGCCAATAGTGATCATCGTCGTCTTTTAATCAGCCAATCGACAACGGCATGCCTTAGTCATGGGAATACAGTAATATTGGAGCACTTCTAAATTCGTTGAAATGACGTAACGTGCATAACCCCTATTGTAGAAAGTTACATTGCAATCGTCACTCTAAAGGGGAACACCGATTGGCTATTTTTAATATAATTCGTACGTTATGCAGAAATATGATTTGGTGTTTACCTATGCGGCTATTAGCAAGTCAAAGTTATAAACTATCAACAAGTGACAACTCTCAAAACCCAAGTAGAAAAATGTGGCCCAACCATGCCGAAACCATTTATGTCAAATTAGGAATTCAAAAGCCTAAAAACCTTACGTGTTATAACACAAGAGCAAAAACTCCTAACCCTATACAATAGCCCTTTTTTATAACATGCGCATATTATTTTACAATACAGGAGCAAGTAAACGCTATAGTTATACTCTTCAAAAATAAGTGTTACATTAACACCCGAAGAGTGAGAGGAGGGATACTACCATTCAGAGGTGTAATACTTCAGTAACACTTTTGGAAGGCGTCATCCCTCCTCGCACTCTTCGGGTGTTCTTCAGTTTTTATAGAGTGTACAGGTCGAATATTAGGCATTTATATGCTCCTGTGTTATTTGAACCTAATAGGATAACCTCATATACTGTAATAACTACATGTGTTTTATATACCCAAATAAAGGTACGCCCCAATGCTTAAAGGGATACAAGAGTCGTCCCAGAATGTGATAAAGGCTTATGGCGCCCACACTTTAGCCCACTGAAGCTCCGCCCACAGTACTGCCTACTATTAAAACAACAATGAATTAATTATGATCGACTAGACTGCACCATGGGAATTTGTGCTTATAGCGGGTGTTGTGATACGAAGACACATAAACCATTCACAGTATAGTGTGCAGTGTGCGTATGTATTGTATGTGTACGGTTCGCGACATTGATAAACACTAACTATGCCTGGTGTAAATATTTCATTGATTAAATTTCGATATGCGTTTTAGTAGTTTTAGTAGTCAAGTAGTGTTGGAAATATAACGTGATCGACAACAGCCAGCTATAATTTGACCAAGAATATATGACTTTTTCAATAAAAAATCCAGTTATGTGACGTTTAAGAATGTTCGTATACTGTACGGGTCATTTTAGGCGTACACTTCAAGTTATCTCGAAAACATCGATCTATTGGCTGGGAAATCGGTAAAATAGTGTATTTTGTATCTCCGATAAAGTGCTTTATAATTAGTATAGGTGCAATGTCAATATGTACAAGTCGCGAGACTGATGGATGTTTCAGGTATATATGCGTGGCTTCCGTCGACGAGAGGCTGCTGGTAGTCGGATAATACTAAAGACTTCAAGTTTTAAAATGGTAGCCTACATCCTGCATTTCAGTAAGAAAGGATCAGTAATGGTATATTCCTATATTCCTATGATCCTCATTACAAAATCAGAACCTTGGGCAGAGTACTGTCAGGAACGGGATATATCCCGATGCTGACACATTAAAAAGTC
>JAODAI010028571.1:0-12572 GCA_027575025.1 Scotoplanes globosa | reverse complement strand
CACATTTTACTATAAATTATGAACATTATTAACGCATGCACAACAATATTATGGTTTCATAACTTACATTATATGGATATACACGTCGACAACAGCATTATCCAGCCACTAACGCACTTGTCAATTATAAACACTCCCCTACACGGGCATATCGGGGCATGTAACAGGGACTATATCGGTGATATTCATATGTTTGTTTGTGTCCCCGCCGTACATGGGACGTGATGCCCGTTTATACGATATACGGATATCAAATGCAAACATGAATGTTTAGCAGGGAATATCACTTCGTCTATGGCCGGCTAGCTGGAATTTTGTAGCGGAAATGTTAACCAAAATAATACTCCACCATTCAGGACTATTCACGATTGTATTATGATGAAAAAATCGCCAAACATTAATATATGACAAATACCACCAGCGTCTAATTGTATGGGTTATGTCGTTGCTCAATACGGCCATAATGCTGGAAGGACTACCCGACCTTGAAAATAAATAAATAAATATGTTGTCCTTCGGAATACAACATATTCAGAGATATTTATTTCAGAAATTAACTTTTCAAATTAAACAATGTATATTTTGTGCATGGCTTACTTGTCTTTGATGTTTTGTTGTTGCCTATGTGTGCATTTTCTTGAGTTTTACCACGCTGGTATGATTAAACATTTGAATATCTATATTCACGAATAATAACCAAAAGTACTGAAAGTATATCCAACTAGTTATTGTTAGTCTTTCGGAATACCTCACCCCAAAAAACTTAAAATTACACACTGACCACCCACCATTTCAAATATCATGATGTAATGGACTATGCTGCACATCTCCCAACGTATTTTATATGGTTAGCTTGTTAGCTGAGCTAGTTATTTAGGAGGGGATCATATGTATCTGTCTGATGGGTATCCCACCACTCAAAAATGTATGGCAGTGGTTATTCATGATACGCGAGACTATGCTGAACATTTAAACTAGGTTTAGTCCATTTAGTCATTCAGATGACGTAGCCGATATCTGATTTGGGGGTTATTTGGCTGGTACCCTAGATCAATCAAAATATCAGGTAATGGTCATTAATTATACTAGAGACTGCATTGACCATGTTTCATTACGATTACTAGGGTTATGTTTCCGCTCAGGTAGCATAATTGAGTCATAACTTCGGAATTCAAGGTGTGATTTGGGTAAAATTAGGGATTTTCTGTTTATCCATATACTATAATGCACACCAAGTAGAATACATATGCATAAAGAGTGTTAATGTCATATAATTTTGTTGGTTTTACATGGAATGACCATTATGCATCCACGCTGCATCTAGCCAACCTAGCATACACAAGCAGTGTATAACTTATATGTGTATGAAATATAATACATAATACCTGTATAATAAACAAAAATACAATACATAATACCTTAGACTACTATAAATAAGATAAATAATAAATAAATAAAACGAGTTCCCTAAAAATAACTTTGTCCTTAAACCTAACTTACCCGGACGATTTTGATATGTGTGTGTCCGTGGGGCTGGTGTGTGTGTGGGGGGGGGCTACTTCTCCCACACCCTAAGATCTCATCCATGTATTGTTCGAATGATCTGAAATATAGCATGCCTTTAGAAAAAGTGTTATGAACAACATGGAACCCAAACAAATCTTAATTATTACAAGCTAATTACAAAGGAAATATGCAAATTTAATTTCCCCCCCCAAACCGAAATCACCTGAAATTTGACTTGAAATACAATATAACTTCATTTTAAACTAATAGAAACACATATGGAAGGCAATACCTATGTTAGCAATGCATTTGGAGATAAGTATAGGCTGAAAATGGTTTTATCGTGACATTTTAGTAATTTATTATGTATTTTATTGTTTTTTATGAGTATCCGTATTTTCTATGTATTCTATTGTTTTTATGTATTATATAGTACATTGTTTTGTTTCTTTATATATTTTATTGTTTCAGATGAAATTATGTATATTTGGCAGCAAGTTTTTACTCATACCATTAATTGCATGTCAATATATTACAAACAACAGTGTTATAACACATACAATCTATGTTCACAATGCTTAAGTGTACAAACATATGGAATAATTGCATATTTGTAAAACATATCTTTTTAAAATTAATGTCACATCAACATGAGGGGACCCACATGAACGGATATAGTGTCAAAATGTGCGCAATACATGACATTACAAAATAATATGCAAATAAAATATATAGCCGACGCGGTTGTGATTCAGGAGTACAAAAATATCGAAGGGGGCCATTATCCCCCCCCCCCTGGGTAAGTTAGGGTTAAGGTCATCACCAAAGTCAAATTGCATCCACCTTACGTGTTAGTACTGATGGCACATTCTGATATTTGATTGTACTATCAGTAATTTAACATATCTTCCATTTACATACAATTTGTTACTTATGACTTTGATAATCTGCCGATCTGGCCAATATGCACCATTGTGTGTTGATTACGGGCATGTTAAACGGGACATAACTTTTCAACCGAATTCCCAATTTCGGTAAAAGTCATGATTTTTACATTTTTACATGTACCACAAATTACATCGACATCCGAAATATAGCGGTGTTAATTTGATTTTCCAGGTGATTTAAAATATAATTACGCCTTTGAAAATAGCTATAATATATTATACGCAGTTACGTCTTAACCGATCAAATAATACCGTAGGCGAACTTATTGATACCTGAATTACAAAAATCATCGTCTAAATCATTACTATATACAAAACGTAGCAATGGGAGATAACACTGCAATTCCATCACACACGATGATATGTGTTTTGTATTTAAAGTTTAAAACATAATGTTGTACAATGCCTCAATGTAGCAGAACTGGTCCATGTGACCGATGTAGTGGAATTTACCTGCACATATACCATACATCCGTGTCGATAAATGTATACCAAATGTAATGTACCTATTGATATACATTTACTTGTTGGTTTGTTGGGCATATAACCTGAATACTTATGTAATGTTATCGTTTTTCAAGCAAATATACACTATTTTTGGGCAAAACTCATCATCATTGCTAGACGGCAGCATCTCAAAATATATATCAAGTTTTGAAAAGTTAGCATACGAATACGCAGCTTATTTCAAGCGAATGTACAACTCTTCAAATATTCGGAGGACAACTACACGAATAAACATGTTTTTGTAATTCTGGACATTCTCCCTTGTTTATTTATTGTTTATCGATACATGTATGCGTTCACCCGGGCGTGTGTGTGTGTGTGTCCCAGGAGAAAATTGTCATCGAATCCCACACAACTTATTGTAATGGGATCCCATTGAAACATTATGAGATTCCATTAAATTGAGCTTAGTGTGGTAATTTTCCATTTTCATTATGCTTATGGGAACCAATTATTTTTTTATGGGGTCCATTGACTTCTATAATATTTTTTTATGATATTTCGCCTATTTTCTATGGGTTCCCATTACATCCAATGGGAACACATTAATTTATATTGGGACCCATTGACTTTATGTGCCTTTGATCTGGTATTTCGCCCAGTGTACATGGATTCCCATTAAATCCAATGGCAACCCATTGAACTGACATTTTATACGGGGAATTTGTCATTTAAGTAATTGGAACCCAACCAATTACATTGAAATTGCAATGTGTTATAATGGAAATGTATCATGGGGTGTGTGTGGAACCTGGTTCGTGAACACGATATCCCAATAACCGTAAGTTGGATTAAGTTCAAGTTCAAGTTTATATTTGGTACATGGATGACATGTGCGTTGGTTGGGCATCCTATTAATTTTGACGATGATACCTCGCATATTAATGAGTGGGCGGGATTTATTGCGAAAATATCAAGAAATAGCTCGTGAACACGATATATCAATAACCGTAGGTCGGATGAAGATGGTATTTGGTACATGGAGGCTATGTGGGTTGCCCATGACCCATATTGCTTTTGAAGATGATGACTTGCACATTACTGAGTGAGCGGAAATGTTCAGAAAGTGCTCGTGAAAAGAATATCGTAATAACCATAGGTCGGATTAAGTTGATATTTCGTACATGGATATCACACAGGTTGGTTACAATGATAAGTGAGCGGGGATTAATGCCAAAATATCAAGAAATGTCTCGTGAACACGATATCTCAAAAGATGTAGGTCAGAATTAATTGATATTTGAGATAGATATGCCATGTAGATGGGAAGCCTATTGATGTTGACGAGGATACCTTACACTTATTAATTAGTGGGCGGGACTTACTGTGAAAATATAAACATATTATTAACATGGTATCTCAATAACCGTTAGTTAGTTTGGGCTATAATCGGCACAGTGGTGTTTTCTTCACTTAAATATAGGAAGCCTAGATTGAATTTGGATTTATGTATCACCGAGATTGACGAATGAGAAAGGTTTAATATACAAAAATATGGTAATTACTATTTTTAATGACTTCTTATTTTGGTTACAAAAATACAAAAATGGGTCCCGAGGTCAGAAAAACAAACGGCAGCAATTCTGCAAACGGTTGGCTAATTTTAGATTGAATTTCGGATATCATAATTATTCAGATATCAACGTCACCTTTCTGTGACTATAACAAACTACAGTATAATGTTTATACTTCAAATTAAAAAGTGTGTAACTCCCTTGAACATCATCAACTGGTGTACAGTCAATTGTCCCCATGGCGTTATAACCAAGAACAACAATAATATACCCTTCATCATGTTGTTTGCTAAAGATATTAATGTTGTATTGCAACAGTAACCGCAAGTGAGTATATTATGCACCATATTGGTACATGTGCATGACACTGGTCATTCAACTGCTAAACATAGTTAAATACAACATCATCTTACAACTACACAAACTTCACATACTAATGCAGTGCCTTTTGTGAAAATATTGGCTCCTAAACACCATACATCTCTCTCTCTACCTCATGAATCCATAAAGAGGGGCGAGGAAAAAAGTTGCAACCGTATCATTGATCAAAACTATCCACGTCCCTCTATCCATAGCCATGACCGTCCAATTTCCGTCACGTCCAACCCTCCTAAAATAATACTCCACAGAGTCCTTCCATCTCAAACTTGTCCCGGCCTCCACATATGATATAGCTACAGTCCCATATGTATAATATGGAACGCCATTCGATAAAAAAACTCATCGATGGTATACATGATATCGATGTACATGCAATCGATGCAATCGATGGACCAATCGAAGCAATCGATGATCTAATCGATGCAATCGATGGACCATTCGATGGTATATTCGATGAACCAATTGACATGCTATTCGATGGGCTATTCGATGAACCAATCGATGGTCTAATCGATGGACTGATCGATAAACAAATCGATGGACTGATCGATGGACTGATCGATGGACTAATCGATGGACTGGTCGACGGACAAATTGGCGGACTAATCGACGGACTAATCGACGGACTAATCGACGGACTTATCGACAGACTTATTAACGGATTTATCGACGGACTTATCAACGGATTTATCAACGGATTTATCGACGGACTATTTATCGACGGACCAATCGCTGACAATGCAACCGTTGTTGATGCCGTCGCTGTGTAATTGCTATTAATGCAATCGTTGTGTTTCATTACTAAATAAATGACAAACTTTTAAAAGTCTATGTGCAAATATTATTTGACATGCCTAGTAGACCGGCAGCCAGCTGTCATTAGGTTAGATGAACTAGGTACCAAGGTTTGACCATGGGATAATGTAGGGGGTAACTTGGAATGATCAAAAAGGTGAGTCTGGCAAATCCTACCTGCTGGATGTACCTGCTGGACATGGGCCGAGTTTTAAAAAAGGAGGCAATATACAGGTATTGCGAAACTCACGGTGCCACATGACATACTTTATTATTATATTATCTGCGATGTGATTGGTCGATTCTTATTCGAAACACGGCCTGACATACAGCTATAAACCGTTTGCCACGCGGCGCCGCATAGTCCTAGCATGCAGTAATACAGCCAGTTGTAACATTGGCGTATTAATATATTGTGAACTATTATTATTATATAAAAAGTAGCCCATTGTAGCAATAAACATCACAGTTGCGTGGTTGGAACAAGACATTCGTTCTCTTCGTGAAAAGCAAAGTATTTTGTCGTGTACATATCGTATAAATACTTTATTGTTGTTCAATCTCAAAAACACTGATAATTATTACTTATATATCCAGTCAGCTTTGTGTTCCCTCCGTGTACAGGTGTACTGCATATCAAGTGGCGACAATTTGTTGATAAACCAACAAGGTCATGTGACACCATGGATCGGCACCTTTAAAGTTATAAGGTTCATCATGTTAACAAGGCGCGTTATTCATAACGTCCCAACTTGAGAGGTTCGTTATTTATAATTAGTAATACAATATTGATAAAAAGATTTATTACTTATCTGGACCAATTAATAATAATGCGGAAATTTAGGAAACTTTTTGGTAGGCACACTAATCCCCGACCATAGCTTCTTATACAAAATATAACTCTTTCTTGAAGAAAATTTACAGCTTGCATGGGCGAAGAATCCGCAGGACTACTAGTGACAGCAGGTAATAGTGAAATACTGTTTTGTGTTAATGGGAACAAACAAAGTTAATCCCGCGTGCCACAGCTTTACTCAGACTAGAAAAATGAGTCGGCCTTGCCGAGGAGTTATACCTGGCTGCGACGGACCACTTCGCTATAGAAACCGGAGTTAAGCACCGGCACCTGATCGGCCATCGGGCCCGACGAAGGGTTAACATTTTTAACCAAGACTTGACCCTGTGTTTCTTGTAAAAATGTAACTCTTGAAGAAAATTCACCTAAGCGTGTAGGCCTACCCTAAGTGTGTGTGGAATCTGAAAAGTGGATTATACGCTTTGCAACAACCAATGTTGGCGTTCCATGTAGAAAATAAAATAAGGTGTATGCTCTAATTTGCAACCCACCATCAGACCATGTTGCAGTTCAATAAAAAATACTGCTTGGGAACTGTTCCGTACCATATATGTTATTACATGTATTTACGGGCTTGAGACAGTGACCCAGTGTCAGGGGCTCAGTAACAGCTCCAGATATGCGAAAATAATTGGATGAGAAAGATTGCGGGTGCTAAGCGGGTGGATAAGAGGAGGTTTGGGGCTATTCGGGAGGAGATTGGGATGAATAGGAGTCTTTAGAGAGGATGATATGGGGGCGCATGAGGTCGGCTGGTCATGTTGAACGTATGGATGAAGGACGATTCCCGGAAATGGCGATGTCACATGTGGAGGTTGGTATAAGAAGTAGGGGGAGACCTCGTCTAGATGGAAGGACTGTGTTGAGTGATCCGCATATGAATTCAATCTATTTAATGGACTATATTTAGAGTTCTCACATACTAATTACATATTAATTTACTTTTCTCATCCAAAGGCTGTTTTGGAGGTACGCCTAAAATTAATACATTATGAACATTCTTACCAATTTAGATAACTGGATTTTTATTGAAAAGGGCATATGTATAGTAATTTCTTAATTTTGACGGCACAATGCTTTATTTAAAACATCGAATTTAAAATGTCAATCATAGTATTTCAACATAATTAATGCAAAGAAAATTGTTGTCTTCCTATACGGAATCTTTATCGGTCTTTCATAATCCGAATATAACAGAAAGTGATTTCCAACACCGTGTGATTGTGAATCTGCATTATCTATGGTATGAATAAAAATCACGCGGGCGGTGGTTAATACTTTGTCGCATTATTGATTGGTTGTTTTCGTTTAACTATAATATAGAGACCCGGATACCTTTTATTTGTTTACACTTTTTTAATAGGAAACTCTTCTATAAGAAACTACTGCCAAACTAGCTAGCTTGCCGCGCGCGCTGGCTAGCTTGGCTTGTAGCTAGCTTGCTTCCCTGTCGGCGAACTTTCTGGATATTGGCGTTGGAGAAGTTCAACATTGGAATGTCGACAGTCCCCCAAATAGACGTCGCCAAACTTGCAAATAGAGCAGCTATGTGGGGAACCCATCGCTGATCCCATGGTGGTATAACTATTAAATTAAAACTTTCCGGTACAATTTGATGGTGACACCTTAGGAATGTTGTCAACTCTTCAACTTGGAGCAATCCGAGCTGCCAGCCAGGACGCGACGAAGGTGTTGATGGAATGATGTGTTTGTAAGATAAATATTGACAGATGTCCTAAGTGTTTTGCTGTTTATCTTGTCCTATGTTTTAATATACGGTCGATAATCCCGTGACATGAATCAACACCTTGGCTAAATGTGATGACATTTTAGGGGATGGACTTGAAATGGTGACGTGCGCAGTGAATAAATTAGTAATTTATTTGAGCCTAAAATGGTTGCACTGACAATAGTGATGGCCTAAAGTTGTTGCTCGCTCAGCCTCCACGACGTGGGGGACATTACGAGTATGTTATTGGCAGCTTATCATAACAACCGAACAGCGACTTACGTTCATTGACATTGGTGACCAATCATAATAGACGATTTCAATCACAGAGCGATATCGCCCAATCACGATCGAGGATTCCTCGTGCCATCGGCTGCTGCCTCCTCCTATTCATACCGGTACCGGTGAGATGTACTAAATCATTTGGAGTGACGAGATCGGTCTGACGTTGAGAAAGTTTATTTTGGGCTCTCCATCCCTACATATCGGCAATATCGGCACGGCAGCCGGCTGGACTAAATCGCTACACACACTAAACGTGAGCAACGGCGGTTCGGGGTTGCGTCATCATGGCTTGTGCAATTAATCTACCCGGCTAACGTGCCGATAGTAGCTGGCTGTCATGTTGAATCGAGGATAAAATAAACTCTCCCGTAGAGATCGCATGTCAATCTTTAGTTATAGCCCTCGTCGCTCTCATCGAGCGGGTGTTAGGAATGTTGATAAGTGACATTAAGTGGTTGTTTTTATAGTCGACCTTTGACACCTGGCAGCACGCTTAGCCTGTCAATCAGCCGTCTGCTCTGAGTGCTGGCGAAAACGAGTGCACGGATTCCAACCGTAGACAGCAAATCGGATATGACGGTAGGCGCAAGGTTCCCCGCCGAAACTTAATAAATTGATGACGGATTGTTGTTGACTTTCGGGTGTCTATTAATCCATGATGGCTCGACAGATTCACGAGGGCTTTATATCGATTGCAGCAGTTGCTAGCAACAAGAGTAAACATACTCCACGTGTAGTTTATTTACGGATAAACTTTAAAATAAAATGATTAGATAATAAATATAATATGGGTTTTCAGGGCGGTGACATACAGGGCGAGGGGTCACGAAAAACCACACAAAATTATCAGGCAAAGGTGATTTGAAAGTTGAAAATAATAGCACCATTTCGAATCTAAGCCCTACACCAAATCGATAAAAAGGGGGAAATCCTTAGACGTCCCCTCCATGGGTGCATGGTGCCAGTGGGGGAAGGGGTACAGCCTGTCGTGGAGGTCTATCCCCCGTTTCTTAACAAATTCCCCGATATATTGAAAAATAGTGATATTTTTCCATATTGTTAAATATAACTTACTTCAAAATATGACATTACATTGCATATCAGCCCTCTTAAATAAAAAAATATCAACGGACGAATATGTGACCCCTCTCCTCTGACACCTCCCAGGTCAGTGGTCAATAATATACACGTAAGCTATGCACAAACCACTCTTCAATACCCATCTACATGGTGTAGATTATGAAATAATTATTTTAAATAGTACTGTATTCGTTGGAGGTCTCCATGTACTGGGATGCTTAGAAAAACCTTCTAAGGCCACGGAGTGCCATTTCCGGCGATCTAAGCAGTTTCTTGGACGCAACTTTTCTCTGTTACGCTACGCGCCAAATTATAGCTCGGCTTAGATAGTAAATAAATACAATTTATGCCACCTAAAAGTGGTTACCCACCTGCCTTCGGGGAAGCTACCACCCCCACCCACACACCACACATTTTCTCCTTATATTCATGCATAATACCTATGCTCGCAATTATTTGTAAATTATTTTGAAAATGATATACTATTATAGCATAGCTTAAAATATTCAAGTTAGATTCAGGCTATACTGTGGTGGGATGATAACAATGCTATTGTTTTCTTCATACAATCCAATAAAGTGTTTGTCAATGACATTATTGAAAACATTACTATTCAGTATCTCGTCCGTGGTGGCAGAGGTGCACAATGAGTGATCATGCGCAGTATCCTCTGATGTGGTGTAGTTGTAAGCGTGACGATAAGTGCTATAAACGCTCTTGACTGAAGATACTCCACCGTGAAATTGTTGAAATAAAAATAGTTTCAATATTTATTTTTATTTAGACATTTCATATCAGGGTAACTTCTTTAGCCATTGGCTAATCTTCCAGAAGGCCCTGTAACGCAACAAACTGACAAGGGGATAGAGCGGAAAACCGGAGTGTCCGCCGGCGGTAAAGCCTCTAGTTGTAGACATGGCCATCCCATTTGCACGTCCGACCGGAAATCGAGCCCCGGTCGCAGTGTTGCAAGAGCGTAGTGCTTACCACTACGACACAGCCTACTCCTTAATACTAGTAGCTACACGACACTGTGAGCAAGGCAGATAGCATAGGGACAAATCAAAAACCTTTGTTTTTCCGACAGACTGAACTGTAAATTATTTGTATTTATTCCATATTCATGAAATGACACAAATAATTTCAACAAGTAGGCATAATTTCACCAAGAAACAAAACCCATATAGCTGAGAGGAAGCATATTGCTACGACAATACAATTTATTAGCGCGGCAGACGAAATCGAATAAGATTACAATTTTTAACATCTGAACATTTACGTTAATATCGTCAAATGTATATCGTTGTAATTCAAGTTTGTCAATAATAAACAAAAGGAGGTTAAGCCCGTCCTTAAAGACCGGATCATTTTCACACACCACGCCAGCACCGTAGCATTTCCATTCAATTCCGTTTTTCGATCGCCGTTTGTGTTACTATTTTTAGAAAAAACGTACTTTCTCATTTCTTATTGTGAATCTTGTATAATTGTTATTGTATAAATCCTTTATAACAATATAGGTTGAATTTATTGAACAGGTATTTTAACTTTTTCGATAGGCTGTGTCCAGTTTGGGATTTGGCCAATGTATCATAATGCTATACGTTGTACGTAATGGTAATACGCATTACAGCTGACCGTCTGTTTGATTATCTAAATATGTTTCATTATTATTGAAACCACTTGTTCAGTGTTTGACCTCAAATGACCTTTGACCTCCACCAAAAATAACACATGTCTTGTGTGCATTGGGGTCAACCTTCATACCAAGTTTGAACAGTAGCGTACGTTAACTTTTGGAGAAAACGTATTTACAAGCCATTTAGCAGGCCATTTATGTACTTTAGTTGTAAGGACCATACGTCACAATAGTCTTGATAAAGACGTTTTCCAAAAATTGGCGTCCGTAAATTTGAAAATTTCAAACATCAATATATTGAGAATGGAATGTCCGATTTGACCGTCTAGTTTGAAGCATTTGGGTAGATAATTTTCTGCTCTATAATACCAACTAGCATTATAGACAAACTTTATGAACCCTTTAAGTGGGGAAGGTAACTCCATGATTTTTTTTATTAAAGTTAAGTGGGGAAGGTTCCTCCATGATTTTTTGAGAAGCACGGGGCTTTAATACATTTTCCTGATCTTTGAACCAAATACTGGCCTTTATGATAATAGTATACAAATATCGGCCTGGAAGGTATATACAAAATACCACGAGCAAGGGGAGGCCTGGCCGGATCCTGGATCCGCGCCTGAGTAGGTCAATTGATAGGATTACTTGTGATCGCCAGCATGCATCCACGGTCCGACGAACCATATCATCCATACATGTGAACTGGTTAGGTTTGCAAAAAGATTGGCGTTAATTGAATGTATGCTACATACAGGAATTGCGAGTGTGATGAAGGGGATTTTTTTCAAAAGTATGGCGGAAGTGCGTTTCCATCGCACCTATATGAACCAAATCATAGGTGTCACAATAATAATTTCGGCCTGAAATTTAGGCATATTAAAATAATCACCTCTGAGCGAGCAGGGGTACGGGTTCCGAACCCCGGACCACATGGATCGGCGCCTGGTTACCTATATCAAGGTGACCGATTTTACTTTCTTTGTAAGACAGCAAACCAGCCAGCAGCATTCATTTTTCGAGTCGTTCGGATAGAACTCACTTTTATTTTAAAATAAATAAATCGGCATACACGGACGTACACAATCTATAGCTAATTCGCCGAGATTATCGCCTTTCCACGTCATACAAATAAAGACTGTCACTGCAGTATGCCAATAATTAATGTAGGCCTACATATAATAATAATAATAATAATGATGATTTATGATAGCGCTTTTCCTGCACAGGACCAAAAGTCACACCTCAAAGCGCTTCACAGTGATTTTTAATGTACACATGTACATAAACAGTGTTAATGAAAATTAAAATGTATTAATCATAATGAAGTGTGAAAAGA
>JAODAI010028460.1:0-12575 GCA_027575025.1 Scotoplanes globosa | reverse complement strand
TATGTATACATATGTATATATCATGTATATATATATAAATATATATACCTATTCATATATATATATTAGCCACGACCTGTTTTTCATTTTCAAGTGATTGCTCCGGTTTCTCTTACCACACATAAATACATGATTTTGGATATCTTATTCTAAAAAGATCTTTAACTAACGACAGTTCAGTATCACTGAACGTGGGGGGGGGGAATAAATACATTAAACGTTTGACACGCAGAAGTAATTAGCAGGAAAGTCAGTACAAACAATGTACTGAAAAGGCTGTTATATGCTGCTTGACGACCTATCAATAGATATGGATAGTTTAAACAGGAGTTGCAGGATGTGCTGGTAGAATGGAAGGGTTTATTTGAGAGGCACGTTTTGCGCATTACGGGTGTGTGGCCAGGAATTGTCCAAGGGGGAGGGGGAGCGAACTCCACACCGTTTCCGGAAATATAGTGATCGTCGTCCTTCGACTATCTAAGCGGAGCGCCAATTCATTTGGCGCCGAGTGTACATAATTTTTTTGGTATTTCAAAGAGGCTTATATGCAAAATGGTGCTATCGTTTCATCTATTTCACTATATTTAGAATGTGGCAAAAGTCAAATTAAAGTTAGTACTTTTGAAACATTGGGCATGCAACGACTGGTGTTGGGTATAACCATTGCAGACAACGGTATTAAACAGAGGGGTGGTTATGCGTATATGGGGGGAATGATTTCTGGGGATGGGCGGTCTGATATGGAGTTGCGTAAAAAGGACCCAGTCGGGGGCTCAAGGCTGGATACACGTAGAGGGGTTATGTCAGATAGACATATTTCTAAGAAATTAAAAGTGAAGGTATTGGATACATGTGTTATCCCTGCATGTATTTACGGGCTTGAGGCAGAGGCCATGTCATGGGTCAATAACAGCGACTCCAAATATGGGAAAATAATTGGATGAGAAAGATTGCGGGGGGGAATCGGGTGAATATGAGGAGAGGTTGGATGATATTCGGATATTGTGATGAATAGGAGTCTTACATGGAGGGTGATAAGGGGCGCATGAGTGGGCTTGACATGTAGAACGTATGGATGAAGGATGCCTCTCGAAAATGGCGATGTCACATGTGGAGGTTGGTAGAAGAGGTAGACCTCGTTTGATATGAAAGGACTGTGTTGGGAGGGATTTTAGGAGGCTTGGTGGTAATGGTGATTGGAGGGTCGTAGTTTCGGAAAGAGGGAGATGGAGAGCCTTGGCCAATGATGCGGCTGTCAATTAGTATTTCATTTTATTTAAACTTTATTTCAAGAGGGTGGCCTGTTTAGCTTGGGAGCTAGTCTTCCACGAGGCCCTCGTCATCATAAACATGTGTTTCAAAAGAGTGACAAATGGTCAAAATTGTAAAATTAGTAAGATATGATAATAGTAATTTCACAAGTGGTAAACTAAAATATTAGTAAAATATATAGTACGGTAAAATTTTAAATGAAAAGTCATATAATTATATGCATTGGAAATTGTGATTCGTGAATGAATGTAGCAATAATAATTAAGATAATTGTTAAAAACGGTGTAAGATAGCATTACAATTGAAATAAAAGTAGTGCTCCTTAAGCAAAGTTCGCTACAGTTCTTTTGAAATTTCTAAGTGATGTGGCCTGTTTAGTTTGATTTGGTAATGCATTCCATTCCTTGGCACCTATATATGACGATCTTTTCTTTTTAAACTCTGCATTACCTCTTTCTAAATATAATCCGGATGTGCATGGTTGTGGAGCGTAATGAGTGATTGTGAACGGTGTTAGTATAACTAAACATATCTCTCATATAGCCAGGAGCATAACCGTTTAAAGATTTGTAAACCATGCATAGATGTTTACATTTAACTTTCTTGTCAAGTGGAATTAATTATAGGGTATTAAAAAGATCCGCTGATCCGCTAGAGTCAAATGGTGTGTTTAATATAATACGTGTCGCACATTTCATAAGTTTATCGATTCTATCCACATTTCGTGGTGTACACGAACACCATAATAGACTACAATAATCTAGAGAAGGTGGTACGTAGCCATTGAAATATAAAATACTTGTGGGTATATCATCAATATAATGTTTAATATGTCTTAATAGGGCTAATCTAGTGCGAAGTGTCTTGCAAATATTATTAATTTGTTCTTGCCACGTTATAGGTGTGAATTATTTTCTTCCCCACCCCTCGTTAGGGATTCATGAGGCATAGAAAGAGAGAAAGAGAGGCCAGAAACGGTGGACTTAAACAATTGAGAGGTTCTCGTGGTATCAGTAGCTCCAGTTATATGCATCTACAAAATACAACTAATTACCACTTTCTGCGACAATGGTGAATTTTATGTTTGGATACTGACACTTTTAGATTAGTTTACATATATTGTATTGTTGAATTATTGATAACACGTTGAATAAAACAAATCTTGATACCATCATTGATCATAATTTAAATTGGAATGAACACTTTTCTTTTGTTAGCCGAAAGATAGCTCCAGAGAACAGTATTATTTGTAAACCTAAACACTACCTTCCTAAAAAACTTTACTTACTCTTTATAATACTCATATTTTACCACATCTCAATTATAATTTATTGGTGTGGGGAAATCCAAATAGAACTTCATCATGGAACTTTACCATTTACTTACTTCAAAAGCGAACTGTTAGAGAAATATTTTAATTGTTTCGTACACTTTCTACACTGCTGATTTGCTTAAAGAACTTCATATATTACCTATATTCTTCTTATCGTATTCTTTAATGTAAGCTATATATTGTGTTTCGGCCAAAGCCGAATACAATTTTACGTATTATCGGTGAATCCAGCAAGGTCCTTAGCACCACAGTCCTGTTCTAGTATAATAATCGGTCTGGAAGGCTTATTTATTTTTAAGCGGAAATCGCAGGTTTGTGGTTCAAGACCACACACATGCACAGTTCATATCATCATTGTCCCGATAACCCCTTTTCTAGAGCGTTACTTTGTAGCGACCAGGAACGAATCTTGGTCGGTTCAGGCATTTCCATTCCAACCAGCTCAGCAGAGAACCAGAAGGGTGATCTTCTTTTGCGCTTAGGACACATGGATGTTGCTGTTAGCAGATTGGTGTGCCTCTCTTCACATAATGCTGCTCTGGTGTTAGCAGCTCCAGTGGGTTCTACTTCGCGGAGAAAGCTTCCCGTAGATTTCAGCTGTTTGTTCCCTGGCATCTGGTCGAATAATGGATATCACTCGTCTGTTGTATGACGTTAGCGTTCTCGACTGCTTACAGCACTTCGACGAACATCTGGAGGAGCTATGTCATATATGATATATATAAGTTTGAGTAGGCTTCAGGCATCCAGTGATTAGGCGACACGTATAGCATTGATGGCTGGGTCAATGTTCTTTTCGTGGGCTGATCTCTCCCAGACCGGACAAGCATACTCAGCAGATGAATAATACAAGGCCAAAGCTGTTGACCTGACAGTACTTGGACTTGTTCCAGTAAGTTTTCTGACAAAGTTATTTTCCCCCATATATTAGCTTTTGTCTTATCCACATGAGACCTGAATGAGAGGCATCGATCTATAGAGTTACGCCAATACATACCGGGTGATCGCAGTTTTCAAGTGTGGTACCTGACCATGTGATATTCAGTGTCCGTTTGGCTTCTCGGTTACGCAGATGGAAAGCGCACACATGTGACTTTGATGGGTTATCGTGGAGGTGGTTATCTTCATAGTATGGTATCAGGTCGCTTAATGCGACCTACGTTTAAATTGTCTGACTATCAATTAGCGATTTATATGTATAAATATCATCATAATATGATGCCACCAATATTTGACTCGTTCTTTCAATTTAATCATGAATTCCACCGTTAGAATACTCGTTCTAAAAATATACTGCATATACCTTTGTCAAGGACAACAAGTAATACACGTGAAGTTCTTAATGCAGGAGAGTTACACTTTTGAACTCTCTTTCGAATAGTACAAATCACAAGCTACATTATATCGTTTTAAAACTTCTTTAAAATGTAGTTTGTTTCAAGCTATTGATCATTCCTAAGTAAATTTAAATTGACAGGTATATGTATTTATTTTATTGATTTATTAATTAGTGTATTTCTATGTTATTGTGTATTTACATTTCCCTTTCCCTTTTTTCTGTATATCTATTTTATACTATTTTGAAGGTGTCTGACTCGAAAAGCCAAGCTTCTTCTGACTCCTCTCAATATTACCACATATCCATTAAATAATCGCATAATACTTATTTATGTTATATTGTGATATATTGAATATGTTGATTGGAGAAAAATAAAACTGAACTGAAACTGAATTGAACAGAAATATCGCTGTGAAAAGCGGCCCAGTAAACAGGGGTAGTTAGACATGGTATGCCTCGAATAACTCGTTTGTATTTAACCAAAGCTAAATTCACTCGATAATATCATATTACGTCTATTTCTTCTTATATGCTGATATTCATCAAAGCGTACTCAGCAACTAGACGAGGAATAAATAATCCGATGGTAAACTGACGTGGTGAAATGTGCCCGATTTCCAAATGTGTCGGTAAAATATGTTTGTACAATAGGATTATAATTAAAAATTAAGCATGATTTCACTGATGAAAAACTAACTTGTTAGAAAATGTGAGCAATGAAAAACATGGCGTATAAAAAGATCGAAGAGTGTATATTTGATGTACATATCTGGCTAACTTCCATGCAATTAAAATTGAACTACAATAAAACAGAGTTCATTGTTTTGCAATAATTGTTTCTCACCTATTGGGCATGATCTCTCGTTACCTACTATCGGATCTGACATATTATGTCCTTCCAACACAGTTATAAATCCTGGTACTATTTTTATACTTATGTGACTTTTGATAAGCATATTAATAATCTTTGTAGAATTGCTAACTGCTAACTTAGAAACATTGGTTTTATGAGGAAGTTGTTTGATGACAAAACACGTGAAATTCTTCGTTCATACTTTTGTTACTTCAGGTTTAGATTTTATTAACTTTCCAACTTCCTGATTGTAAAGTAAAAAACTCCAATTAATTAAAAACACCGCATCACGAATTGTGAAGAAAAAATCCAGAAACTATCATATTATCAACATTTTTAATGAGTTACATTAGTTGCCTGTTAATAATATAATTAACTTTAAGATTATTTTGCTTGTATTTCGGTCAGTTAATTTACATCAACCGCGGTACCTTTTGAGTTTGCTAGACTTTTATATTTCTGTCAGAGATTTACGTTCAGCTGGCAAATCATATTTATATGTTCATGTGTCGCGTACTAAGGCTTTTGGGATAAGGAGTTTTGCATAATTATGCTGCACCTTCTCCATGGAATGGCCTCACTACCCATGTCAGAAATTGCACGGATATTACTTATTTAAAAACATCTTAAAATATTTTTAATTTTCTATGTAAATGTATATGTGTATATATTTTCAATCGTGTCCATAATTTGTATGTACAACGCCTAGAGCAATCACTTGCTGGTTGAATTGACGCAAGGTATACGTCTAATTATTATTATTATTATTATATAATACATAGGACCCATACACGGAAGTATGCATGGGTGAGACGCGGCCACCAATGACTACATTGTAGACTAGTATACGTTACTCAGCGCATTGAAGGCAATCAAGATGGAATGCGTTATATAAAATGTGGTTATTATTATCCCACGTAATACAACATAAACTTCCTCACCTATGTGTTCTGATGAGGTCTTTGTTGTATTCTCTCATGGACATGTAGTAGTTGATCAGTACAACGTACAGTGTTACTTGCAGAACAGTTAGACACACCAACGACCAAACCTGCTCATTGACAACGAAGGCAAATAAGCTGCCAATGTTAGCTATCAAATTCAGTATATAAACGGAGAGGAAGGTATAGTTCAGTATGGGTGGATTGAGATATACAGGACCCTCTCCATTTTTTCGGAAAATATTGACAAAAGCGTAGATAATCCAAGGTGCTTGAATGAGATAAACATTCCGCCAGATGTATTGTGCCCACACAACCGGTCTCAATTCGGTTACGGTGAATGTTGAGTTAACTGCAATCAGAACAGAAACAGATCAAACGAAATGGTTAAATCAAATTTATAATTCATTGTCATATAATTATTATTAACAGCGGATATGAATGTTGACCAATTATGCAGAATCAAGTCCAACGTACGGTACTTCATAAGAATCATGTTCGGACTCGAAGTAATTTACCATTATACGTATATTGAGTGATAAACCGGCCTGAATCGCACCTGTATTCTGCCATATTAAACATACACGTGTGAATTGGTAAGATCTCCCTCCATGGAAACTGTCCCTATCCACACTGTCACTATCCCTGGCTGCACCGGTGTGTGTCATACATATATTTGAACATTTCTTGACAGGGTAACTTCGTTAACCATTGGCTAATCTTCACGAAGGCCCCGTGAAGTAACGTACTGACAAGGGGAAAGAGGGAGAACCGGAGTGACCGGAGTAAAACCTCTAGTTATATACACGGACATCCAATGAGTACGTCCGACCGGGGATCGAACCCTGGTGCAGTGGTGCAAGGGCGTGGCGCTTACCACTGCATCACAACCCACTCATAATCATTGTGTAATGGGGTTTAAACTTGTTTGAATGCACCCAGTGAACGATACAGAATAGGTCTACATTTTGTAGAAAAAAACTGACTTTACGTGTATAACTCCGCATATGGGTTCTCATTAACCGAATCATTGTCGACACCGTCACAAAAGTATTCGAGATACCATATTGAATAATCGAAATTCTTACACTTTGCATAATACAATATCCAAGTAAGCCACCTCTTTGAAACATTATATCATATATAAAAAATAATAATAAAAAAAAAACGTTGTGAAGCGCTTTGAGGTGTGACTTTTGGTCCTATGCAGGAAAAGCGATATATAAATCATCATTATTATTATTATTATATGGAATGAATGAATGTAGGGAGGTCCCTAAAGATATAGATGCCGCCCGGCAAAGCTGGTAGAAGGGGTAAGGTGCCACAATTGAGATGGAGGTACTGTGTATTGAGAGGGATTTTGGGAACCTAGTGGGATGGGGACTGGAGGGTTGTGGCTATCGATAAAGGGAGGTGGAATGCTCTGGGCTATGATGCGGTTGTTAGTTAACGCATAAGCATTCACGAGGTATATATATATATATATATATATGTGTATGGGAGACGTAGGCTAGTTTTTACATGGGCAGGTTGCGAAAATGGCTATAAGTCAAAACGTTAAAATAACTGCGGCGTCCCATGTCTGTCAATAGTTGGTCCTTTTTAAATATATAGTGATATAAGCTTCGAAATTTAGGGCAAAAAGTTAGTCTGAGGCCTAAAAAGTGAAATGTGTTTTTACTCTACAAATATGTATACATAAATATGTTCAGTAAAATGACCAAATACTTTCCGTTCATATGTTAACAAAATCTTACACGACTACACTTCCACGCGATTATATATACTGGTGTTTCAGAGATCGGCTTCCTGATTACATGATCCATTGTGCTTTCTTTCCTTAGTAACGTGTCATGTCGGGGTATTTTTTTTAGTCGTTGACGGTCAATCTTTCGAAATGATATGTGACGCAACAAGCGGACAAGATAATATAGTGGAACATTGGAGTTCCCTAAGTAAAACGTCTATAGTTATAGGCACTTTCAATCCAAGTGAACTTCGGGGTGACCAGAGATTCACATACTCCTTCATTATGTATCTTGATATGAAATATGCCAAACCATAACTCTACCAAATCGCTGTCCCATCCGAAATATCCTACACACTCCTCTTCATCAATCCCCTAACTCCAGCATGGTCATTACAGTCCCCCGTTATGCACAACATTGTACCCTCCTCCACCTGACCCATCATCCTCTCCAGCGCATCCCTAACGGCAATATTATCGGCTTCGGCCCTCCCTATTTGGGGTCATATATATACATAATACCGACCAGTTGATTCCTACGTATAACCCATATCACAATAGTTATCCGTTCCTACCTCTCTACCCTCAATACTTCTATACCCTTCCCTGCTGAAACTATAATACATACCCAATTGCTCTTGCCTTTCGCCCTGCATGAAACAATTTAAAACCTCTGATAACATCATCGCTCTATCCCCCTTCCAGTTCGTCTCCTGTACACAATAATCTCCAACTTCCCTATATCCATCATCCCCACCACTTCTAAACTCTGCCCTCCCGTAGTATATACATTACGACTACCCAGCAGGACTTCACATCGCGGTTGATGCCGATGGATCGACCCCTAAGAATGTTGATATTTTTTTGTCACTGCTCGTCTTGGACGCGGTAGCCAAATCACGATCGTTAGTCAATATCATCAACAAAGTGGGAACAAATAACCACAATAGCGCTGCATTTGGTATATGATATAAAAAAAATCATAAACGAATTTAATTACAATAATAATAATAACAATAATAATACAGTATTTATATTGCGGCATTAATTACAAACTATACAGATGTAGAGAAAGCGACTTAACAGTAAATAAGCATAAAGAAATGTCATTTTAAAAGCGACGTAAAGGAAGTATCAATGAAATACAATTGCATATGGGAAGTATATATACGATGGGATATGAGGTATCCATTCCTACCGTCAGCGCTACATATGCATACATCTGTATAAGTAACTTACCGTCCATATGATGGTGATGCTATTAGTTGTTTTGTCAGCCAATCCAATAGTTGGTGTAAGTTGGATAGCTGTAATGAATGCAACAATAATTTAAAGGGGAGTTGTCGTCTCGATAATAAATAGATGGCGTCAGCCAAATGTTGAAACATTAATCTGACGTACTACTAATTGGGTAAATACCATATAGCATTGCTATTGGTCTACCACGGCGAAGCCTCCATATCGAAAACATCACAGTAGACACACGGGGAAGTTATAAATTATCATATCCGTTCACCCACACTTCGGCACCCTCGGCACAGCAGTCGGCTAGACTGAACACTCTCACACAAAACAGCGGCAACGACCGGCCGGAGTTCCTTTTTCTCTAATACGTTTATATTTTAATTAATATCCGAACATTTTTAACATTATAAATTTACTGATGGTCTAATGTTATTGATATATTGGTCAAATTTTGAAATGAAAATTGGAGTTGTATATGATAGTTTGTATACCCGGTTACCGTGCGGGTAGTATTTTCGTGGATAGAGTGTTTGGGTAAATGGGATGGACAATTTATAATTTCCCAAATGTTATAAAGTAGCTGCGATAATTTAGCAGAAGTTTGTAGCGTTAGTGTCATTATAAACGGAAATACGGTGTTAATATGATGATACTAACTAATGATTTAAAATAGCTTAGGATTCTTCCATATCACAATTATACCGAAATTAAGACATTGATGGTATCAATAAATGAATTAGGATAGTATTGACCTAATTATGACAGTTTGCTTCTTTGTTTTTATTGGCGCGACTGTAGCGAATAACTCGAAACACTCGGACGTTCGTCACGTCGGAACCTATAATAAATATTTGAGAGTTTAACTGTTGGACCGATACTGCCGCTATTTATCTGCGTCATAAAACTGTTGTTTCAAAAGTAATTAGGCCCAAATTGAGAAATATTATGTTAGGGGCGTTATAATTGACATTCCTCTATTAGTTTAAATACGGTAACATTACCTCATTTTACAATAATTATACCGTTGCGCAATCGTGCAGGCATCAGACTATGAAACAACAGTTTTACTGTTTTATGGATGATTCTCAAAGCCGGGTATAGCACGGACACCACGTTCGGTTTACTGTGCGTATATTGCTGTTGTCTTGACCGATCAATGCAAAATACACTTGGAAATATAATCACCCAATTAAAATATTCACGTAAAAGCCTATTCGCCATGACGACGCCACTTTAATATAATAATGTGTATACATATTTGATATATATCATCATGGGCCCATTTTACCGGCCCTGGCATTACCACCCCATCATCCAAGTTTGTTTTGTATACTATATAACATAAAACTATCTCTAGTAAAGTACGCGTATATACATGCGTACTAAAATACAACATTAAAAAATCTAAATATCCAAATTTTACCACGAAAAATGTTGTTTGTATTTCTGTATTTTTAAGCTTGTGCTTAAAAAACTGAAACCAGTTGTCAAAGACTATCTTGATCCATCACAATTTGCAAATAGGTCAAAGCGTAGCACAGAGGATGCTATTATATAGAGCCTTGAAAAGTCGTATTCCCATCTTGAACATACAAATCTAGGTCACTCTGTCCATGTTATGTTTTTCGACTTTTCATCCGCGTTCAACACAATTCAACCGCATATTTTAGCCAATACATTATTACAAATGAATGTTTGTCATGATTTCATCCAGTGGATATTTGATTATCGTACTAATAGGCCTCAATATATTAATCGCAGATCTTCTAATACCGTCATTTCCAATATTATTTTCTCAAATACTGGTGCCCCACAAGGTACGGTTCTGGTATCTTTTTTGTTTATACTTTACACATCAGATGCAAGGTCCGTTAATGCAAACTGGCCTCTTGTTAAATTTGGCGATGATACTGCACTCTTGGGCCTTATCTCTAAAGACAATGATAACGATTATCTTGATCAAATACAGTATTTTATAAACTATTGTGACCAAACAAAATTATTTATAATTAAATGCTGACAAGACAAAGGAAATGGCTATTGATTTTCGAAGTCCAATATTGTTGATAATAATGTTCTCATCAAGGGTAGTAATTGACATGATTGACAATCATCTCACATGGCACGATCATATTGATTATATTATGAAGATAGTTATTTCTAGAATGTATTGTCTTCGGACAATGCATACGTTTAAAGTTAATAGTATTATTCTTGCCATATTTTATAGGTATGTTATTTGTGGGGTGTGGCAATATTTTCTTGTCGCTTGGGGTGGCAATGATTGTGTTATTGATAAAAATTAAATTTGATACTATAATTATACAGTACAATCGAATTATTGGGGAGGGTCAGCCAACAATGACCTCATCCTACCAGCAGCTTTTGCAACGTAGGCTACACACAATAGTATGTGATGTCCTGCACCCAATTCATGATCCCACGCATAATACGATATGTCAATATTAATATTCGTAAGTCCCACGTACGAATGTTTGTAACTTTTGTGAAATGCGATGATATGCACAAAATATCTCAATTAACGAGATACAATTAAATTCAACACACGTTAGAGAATAGTAATATATAATATATTAAGTCCTACCTCCCGAGTCTGTTATCTCCGTAGAAGACTCGCTGGGGTCTCCGGTGTGGTTGAGAAAATTAATGACTTGCATTGTTACATCGTATTGAGTACAAGGATTCAACTCAACGATTTCAAAACTTGTTTCGTATTGAGTAACCGTTTCAGATTTAGGGATGCCCGGTTCTCCAGAAATACCTACATTGATTATGTAGTTAAACCCAGTATCTGATTCGCATTTCAGGGCATCCTTCGTCATCTCAATCGGCTATGGTGATAAAAAGTTATTGTTGATCTATGTCATCAGTTTGTAAAACATAAAATATGTGATATCCTTGTTATACAGTTATAGTTAAACATAACATGTATGTAATTATTCAAATTAAAATACTAATAAGTTCGAGATCTTGTAATTTCCTAGATTATTAACTAAATTGATATTTCTTATTCACTGTATTGTGACATTAATCGCCTGATAAATAAACTTCAATCTATACAGAATAGTGTCGCAATCACTGTGCATAGTTTTAACATTCCAGCTATATTTAGAGATCTTCACTGGTTTCCAGTTATAGATCAAGTTTACTTTAAAATAATTGTATTTGTTCACAAGTGTAATCTAAATTACTAAATTATCGTAGAAGAACGACACTTACACTGTAAAAACACATTGGTCAACTTTGACCAAGTCTTGGTCAACTATGCACCGAACCAAATTTGGTCAAAGTTTTTGTGCAATTTCCCATTTATTTTTTTACCATAGTTGGCCCATTATTGGTGAAATTTGACCATTGTGTATACAGGTAATGTTTAACTATGCACCAAACCAAATAAGTTCAAAATTCCAATTGCAAATTGCACACAAAGTTTGATCAAATTTGGTTCAGTGCATAGGTGACCAACACTTGATCAAATTTGACCAATGTCTTTTTACAGTGTACAATAAGGTAGGTGTTCCTTTCTAATAGTCAGCAATATTATAAAACACTTGATGTGGTATAAGTATACCGTCATAACTATTTGGTTTAGCCCATCGGAACATGTACAGTGTCATCATGGCATTGGTAATATACACTGCTAGTAGTTGGTGTACTGTTTATTTATTTATCTATCTAAGTAGTAACAAGTAATAAGTATTTGGTAAAATAAAAAAATAAAATATAAAAATATAAATAAAAAAATGAACATGATCTATTTACAATATACTACAAATGTGTAACGAATACAATTTAATATACAAATACAATTCAAATCAAGA
>JAODAI010028349.1:0-12575 GCA_027575025.1 Scotoplanes globosa | reverse complement strand
AAAGCCTTTGATATACCAGTTAGAGCCACTGGAATATAATCATCATCACTCCGGATTCGAACTTGTGACCTTACGATAATAAGTCCAACGCTCTATCAACTGAGCTATCCGGTATGTGTGGGTCAGACGAGATCATACTGACCAGGGGTAATATTGTTACAGCGCTTTGTGGCCACGTATGTGTGGGTCAGACGAGATGACCAATGACAAGCGGTAATATTGCTACAGCGCTTTGAGGACTCCTTGAGAGAGAGGGAAAGCGCTATATAAAAGACGATTATTTTCATAAAATAGATGTGAGATGTGTGTTGTACTTACTTTGGTTTGGCTATAAGCAGAGCGTCGTTGAATAGGAAGAGATAGCGTACTTGTGTCTGCAATCCTACTGTCATCTGTACCGGTCCCTCCATGATGTACAACCTCTTAGTGTTAGTCAGAGAGGTGGGCGAGATAGGGCGGGGGGCGTAGGCTGTTAACAGTGAGTCAGGTACAGAGAGAGCGATGTCCTGGGATGAATTATCCTGAGGAACCATCGTTGAGCTGAGATGAAGAGAGTGTAGAGAGAGAGAGACAGATAGAGAGTCAGGGATTTGGGTTATTTTTTATGCAAAATTGGAACAAAGTTTACACAACCGCAGAGTTGCTCTTGCTCTGGATTTCAGTTTTGTAGAAGAAATCTGAATTTTGTATTTTTTAGCCTTCAAAAAGTATGCCTACTCACTGTAATGAGCATATATTCTCGTAAATGTACACTTTTTATCTCCCTACATATTATGGAGATATTGTGACAAATCATGTAAATTTGCTAAAAAAAATCAGCGCTTTCATTTCTGGATCATTTCATTAAAAATTGTGGTGGTCTTAATATTTTTGAGCTGCCTACAAAAGTTAATTATTTTGCTTTTGAAAATTTTGCGGCAAATACAATATTTTGTTGATTTTAGGCCCTGTTGCTACAGGTTTCTTGCACATAATTTCTACTCTTTTGGCCTAATTTCTGTTCTGTTTAAGAAGTTATAAAATTGTCCGCCCCACTCACCCGAATTCACCCGAATACTATAGCCTTGTCGGTACTATCCGCACGGTAGCCGGATATACGAACTGCCACACACATTTAGCATATTCCATTTCCAAATCAGATTTCAACAACATCAAAACATCAGTAGGCTACATTTATATGATAGAAATGTGAAGATAATTATAAGATACAATGATTAAAGGAACGCTGACCTGCCGTTATGCACGTTTTGTGTGTGACCGACTGTTCAGACTAATTATCTGCCGTGCCGATAGTGCCGATGTTTGGGTGAAAGGGACGGACAATTATAACTTCCTATTCAGCTAAGAGTTATTGCACTATGTATTGCCATTGACATTTATGATAACGGAACGTGGTCAAGCGGTGATTGCACGAGCCTCGTACTGTTGCGGTCGTGAGTTCGAGTCCCATTGCAAGATATAATTTTATTTTTATCACATTAAATTATAATAGGTAGCGTGTACTGAGATTCTGCAGCATGGCTGCTCTAGTTTATATAACTGTCATGATTTGCATATATATCAAACAAATGCTTATCTTGTGTCTAACTGCATTATGTATCAAGTCTGTGAATTCCCGTAAAAACGTGAATTCCCGTAAAAACGTGAATTTGCGTAAAAATGTGAATTTGGGAATTTCTGTGATCTCAAAATATCTGAGGCTCTAATACGATATCATACTGATTTGTCAATCAAATCAAAGACATAGATAATATTTTATAGTTACCACTTTTCACCAGAGTTATTGGATCATGACAATATTTTCCACCACTAAATACACTTGTCTGCCATTCACCAAATGAATATCATGCAACTAGGACAAATAGATTTCATAGTCAAGTTTCTCAACTTAGTATGTACATCAATGTTTGGCCTCACAGCGATAAAGTACTTCAGAATTCATGAATGTGTAAGATACATTTAATACAGCGGAGACAGTGGTAACAGATTATTCAAGCATATCCTTAACTCTTATCATGCTGACCATTTTTACATAAAATACACTGTGCAACTGAGCATTTGAAACCCGTTTTGTTTATTTTTCTTTAAACAATAACAGGTATTCCAGAACAATTTGGGAAGCATTTCAAAGATACTCAGAGCGAAAGGATCCACTTTTACAATTTAAAAAAACAAACTAAAAAAACGAACTAAAAAAAACCTGAGATATCCCGCCTCCCATTTTCAGTGGGAATATTGTTTCGGCGAGATATCTCGCCTCCCGCATGATAAAAGAGTTAAATATATGTTATTCTGCCACCGACATTGTGCACAGACCCACACTGGCAGTGACACTGTAGATATTATAACACAGGATGTGCGAAACATACCTCTTTTCTGATGTCGATTTGGATTTAGAATTAGTGAGGGCGCTCTTTATAACAGAGGATGGAGCGGATCTTCTCCGGAGTGTAATAGACTTGAATTTCTGTAGGTAAAAGGAACGGAAACAAAACACATAAATAACAGCCATTCTCATTCATAAAGCAAGGTGCATTCACTATATTGTGATTTGTACTGTGAATTATACAGTTCATTAGTTATTGTATGATACACCGTATCAGGAAGACCTGTCATAGTTGTGTCATGTCTAGGAAATAGGTGATAAAAGCAGGGTGTGTAGTAACACCACAGAGTATATCAATATGGTGGATCCATAATATGACCCAGGGCTGCAGTGCTGTCACTTCTGTGTTGTTGTCTGCACTCACATACAAGTCTTGTATTGTTTTCTCACAGAAATACACATCTTAAAAGGTAATATATGGCAGGGCTTGAAATAAGAATCAAAAGAGGCAATGTCAAAATAACAGATTATTAGGGGCAGACAGTTGTAACCATGAAGGGGGCACCTCATAGCACAGAAAGTCAATGCAAAATTTGACCTTCGGTGTACATTTATTTTGGCGGGCATCAAGGCTACAAGTGAAGGGCACGGAGGCCATGGCCGTCGGTGCCTCCGGTTATTTCAAACCCTGATATGGCCTACGGAACAACCTTGTTCATACTAGATGAGAACAGTGGAAGTAGATCTGCCATTAGCGGTGGATTGTCAATATGAATATCACATCAAAGTCTATTATCGATTATTGTCAATATTGCATTGAACATCAAAATATAGAACTTAGAAGACTACTGATTATTGTTAATATCACATTGAACGTCAACATCTCGAGGATTACTGATTACGCCTATTGTCAGTACCACATAATCCTACTTTCATATCACAATTGTGTGATCGTGCTGAACATCAACATGGCTGGAACAATCAATGTAGATCTATTTGTTGACAAAATCATTTGTCCATAATTTTGTCCATGTATACACAGGCAATGCCAACAGCGTATTAGACTTCGCATAAAAATCATAAACTATGCCAGCATTTTTGTGTTTGTTTATCTTTTTGGGTGGCCCACAGCAGCAGCAGTTAGGCCCTGACAGCGGTGTCATAAACATTTACAATATAAAGTAGAGTGCCAAGCATTCAACCTCTACCCCCTCCACTCAACAAATAAACCAACACTGCCAGAGTTCTCCCATCAAAGATTCATACATAAAATATAACTATAACGGGTTAAAATGCTGCGGGGGGAAATTGCTTTGTTTGTATCTACGGATGATGTGACCCTTATATCCCGCATACCAGGCCAAACCAGGAGCGGATTTGAATAATCCGTAGCCAGAAATATTTCATGAATTATGACCTTATAGGCAACAGTATTACAGTACTATCTTACCGACCTCCTTTTAATTATTAAAAACATCCAGACATTCTTGTCAACATATCACAGATAGTTATTAATTACTTTATTCTGACATTTTGGTTCCACTGTCCTTGTCACTGATAGGCCTACTACTAGTTGCACAAAGTAAATATCAGTGGATGTGCGTAGATATGCATTTCAGGAAGTTATGGCCCAATAGAGACAGATTTCAACTACGATGCCAAAGAATTTCAGGAATTATGATATTATATATTGAAACAGTGAGTGCCATCATATGTTTACTGTATTAATTATTAAAAACAGTACAGACACTTTTTATCTCCAAAAGTGTTGGATTACCTGATTATAATATTGGTTTCGTCCTTTGTAACAGCTATTATGATAGGACAAAAACTGATTTTAAATGTGATATTGTATAGTCGGAGGAATGTGGTTCCTTTGTTAATTCTCTCCAGTATTAAAACAACTTTAACATATTTGCACCTTTCAAATTATTTGATAACCCCATTAAATGGAATATTGACCCTGTTTATTGCTAAGGTCACATACAACTACCCACATACCCTGAACTACGTACATACTGCAATGCATCATGACAAGATGACACACTCAATTTAGAAAGACACTTAAATATACATGTTGTACAGTATACCATAATAATTCCATACTAGAAAAGAGGCTACTATCCACACAACTTTACAATTAAATATCAAACCGACTTAGACTCGATATTTGTGGAGAGCGAAATGACAAATGTTAATATACTTTTAAAATAATCAAGTTTTCAGACCAGATCAGTCAATTTAGTAGAGTGCATGTTTAGATTGACGGATTGATTTCAGAGTTCCTTGTCCCTTTTCAACGCACATATTATATGCCACCCAAAACTTTAATATACCAGTTAGATCCACTGGAATATAATTCATCATCACTCTGTAGTTGAATCCAATGTCCAATGTTTAAAGATGGCTCAAAACGTGTCCTATTTGGGTTGGCAACTGTTATAGTAACATAGGTTCGGGTCTCACAGGAGACTGGACCCATTAAAGGGGACTGATGCATAAAGGTTATACTATAAGTTATGTGAAGGAAGGTAAGTATAGTTATGTTGTTCATTCAGGGCTAATCAGTCCTTCAGGCATGAGAATCCCACAAGACAAGGTAATTGCTCTCCTGGAGATTTAAGGAGACCAATTTGAAAAATTTACCAATTTTGTCTGGTCTGCATTTCTAATACAATAAGTCCTAAATATAAATGACAATGTACCATTAACATCACAGTGCAGTGTGATACTCAATTCTAGCAAAGTACCCCCTTCCACAAAACCCTCCCCCAAACTCCTGGGACAAATTTCTTACATTAAGGAGAACGATCTACGCTGGCGCTCCTTAACATGACGCACCGGCAGAAGTTGAGAAGTACACTTTTTTTATTATAAGAAACTAGGGTCAGGCCCTAGTACTACAAAAAGTTTCTTAATTTTTTGATGATTTTACTACTAAAAGTTTCTTAGCAGTTTCTTAATTCTTACTATTGAAGTACATGGTATAATTGGCAATTTTATTCAGGACATTTAGGTGTTGAAATTATTGATCCAAATAGATCAAATTTGTGATTTTAAGGCTACATATAACAATATAACAACATACAGTACTGTAAATTGTACACTATACATAACAAAAGAAGACATTTATTATTGTTTTCAATACTAAATTTTTGGAGTTTCTTAATGATTTTCAATGTAGTACTAAAAGTGTCTTAAACTTTTTTGGGCCTCTAGTAGTAGTAGTTTCTTATAGAAGAGTTTCTTACATAAAATAATGTGTATTCTAAGTTGTTTGATATATATTCTGCTGTAACTATCATTTCATATAAACTGTTGTACATTACTTTGTATTATTACTCACCGTTACACTCACCGTAATTATCACCATAATAGAATGCTACAGAATGATTAACAATCGATGCACGCACAAACTTAAAGACAATGGAAACCACACCGGAAATGGATGAAAATGTGATATCTCCAATTTAAACAACTTGACTGAGTCACCCACCTTCTATAGGCTGCAATACTCGACTCAATGATATTATTTCCTCAAAAGTACTTGAGAAATTATACCACCATGATCCGCATCTACCAATAATTAAAACCAGAATGAACGGTGGATTGTTTTCTAGGCGTTTTAGTAACTTTCCAACCGGAAATTATTCTGTCTCAAACAGAGCTCCGTGATATATTGTTACAGTATTAATTATCTGTGCGGAATCCCAAAGATGGGAGTAAGAAATGATCTTGATTACAATCTGTATATAATATCAAATGTTGGCCAACTATTTACTAGATTAGTATCAGTACAACATCGTTGGCCAGGTATTTACCAGATTGTTATCTGAATCTCACCGTGGGTACGTGCTACGATGATAGAAATGTGGACATGGGGTAGGCCCAAGCAGAGTCGGCTACTACTATGTACTACAGGGCACGGCGTAGTATATAATATATGTAACAGTAGCAGTCATAATTAGGATGCAATAAATGGTGCTGTCATATCATCCACTACCTTGGAATAACATTTCCCTGAAACATAAACAACGACAATTCTTTAGATGAAATACATTTCCGGGAGATTAAATGGAAAATGAACTCCCCAGTACGAGTGGTGTGGTTTTGTGTACATGAATTGTATGTCAATTATTATGACATCGTAACTTTGTGAAGACAGACTATTCCTCCGGCTCCGGAAATGTATGAGGATAAGTATGTACATTAATGTCGAAGAACGGTATACACATTTTTATCAGGAAAAAAATCTTCTAAAGGAAACTAGTACTAGCAGCTATTCAGTTTAGAACTTTTAGTACTACTTTGAAAATTGTTAAGAACTTCAAAATGTCAATATTGAAAATCATAATAAATGTCTTCTTTTGTTGGGCAGTGTGTACAATATACAGTACAGCATTGTGTTATACTGTACTATCTAGTCTTAAAATCACTAATTTAACTTATCTGCATCAATAATTTCAACACCTAGTTGTCATGCACCAGATTGTCAATTACACTATGTACCTCTAAGAAACTAAGAAAAAATTAAGAAACTACTAGGAAACTTTTAGTAGTAAATTCGGCCCCCAAAAGAAACTGCTTAGTACTAGGGCCTGACCCCCCTAGTTTCCATATAAAAAAGAGTGTAATCATATTGATTTATGGCATGCACACATAACCTATTTAACATAAAATAATTGGGCTATAATTCTAATCTCTATCACGTTTTTTTCAACTGCATAATTTTATAACGTCCAATGATCAATAATATGGAAGATGTGTCGGAAAATATCGGACCACATAGGGTACCACTTTTACAGACAGGGTGACCCCAAAGTCGCCCACAGTAATTATAAAACGGTTGGTTCCCCCATTGCCAGCCCATCCCAAGCTGGTAAACCATGAGTGAGTGATTAACAGCTCACCAATTCAACATTGCCAAGATTATTCAACATGTAGCTGCTGTATGTATCATACTAAGTGTTTACACAAGACAGTCATACACCCTACCCTGTACAGTCAGTCGCATGACGTGACACTCACAGGATGCAACTGTACAAAAACTCATGACCAAATTTCTCAGAAAATACAACATTCCATAACTTTGAGGACACTCACAAGACCAGCAATAACTCAACCCCATGTCACAATTCACATACTTTCTAGTCAATGGTCCTTTCACACATACACCCACTATATAATGTTTTAAATTGTTACAGTGACTTGGACAGGATTCAGTCAATTCTCGCTGGTCATATCAGTAACTCCCTGCTCATATCCGGGATATGCCACTAGATGACATACAATCTTTCATAAGACACATGGCTATAAGAAACAACTACTAGAGGCCCAAACAGTTAAGCAACTTTTAGTAGGCCTACTACACTGAAAATCATTAAGAAACTCCGGAATTTTTAGCATAATAAATGTCTTGTTTTGTGGTGCAATATGTGTACAATACACTCAGTATTCTGTTATATCTTGTTTTAAAATCACCAATAACCAATCACCAATTTGTACCAATAATTTGAAAATCCAAATGTCAAGATTGCCCATCATACAATGTTATTCGATAGCAGAAATTAAGAAACCGTTAAGAAACTTTTAGTAGTAAAATCGGGTAAAATTAAAAAATAAAAAAGTACTAGGTTAATTGTTGGTTGTGTTTAACGGCTCATTTATAACCTTCCTTGTTTAATAGCGCCATCCTCGGAATTTTTTCCTAGTCGAGGATCACTGGATTATTGACCATGCTCCAATCCCATATGCTGAACATCAAGCGAGAAGGTTGTAAGTGTGATAATGTGTATTGGGGGTAAAGAAAGGACGAAAAGTCATTTAGAGAAGATTATGGTGAAATTTATACATGAATATTCCCAGTTGATAACGATACAAATCAGACAATGTATAGTGTCTTTAAATGATGAAATATACCCTAGTCATCTCAGTCTCCTCCCTAATACCATCCACCCTTCTCCTATCCACCCGCTTAATCCTCACGATCCTTCTCATCCAATTATTTTCACACACCTGAAGGCGCTGTTCCTGAGCATTTGACAAAGCCACAGTCTCAAGCCCATATATACATGCTGGAATAATACATGTACCCAGTAGGCCTACTTTCCCTTGAAATTTATTTGAAATGTGCCTATATGTCATAACCACCTCTACGTTTCCCCAGGTCAGAGCCCCTGACTGAATCATCTTACCCACCTTCCCATCAGACCGACCATTATCAGATATCATACCCCCTAGATATGTAAAACTATCCCCCTGCTTAATAATATCTCTTCCTCCAAGAGTAATACCCAACTCTTGTCGCTGCAAGCCCACTGGCAAAACCTACGTCATATATAGGCCCATACGCAACCCATGTCTCTCAAATAAATGCTTCCATTGGCAACTAACACCTCCTGTAACTGCTGCTTGCTTTCTATGCCTATACTGCCAGGTCGTCTCCATATATTAGTTTGCGCAGTACGTCCTTGGTACTGACCTTTATGCTAATCACCTCCATCACCATAATGAAAGTAATGGACTAAGGGCACTACCCTGTCTGAGCCCAATATTTACCCCAAACTCCTCTGAAATCATTGAACCAATCAAAACCCTACCCTTTTTATCATAATAAAGACCCTCTACCATCCCGACTTCTGCTTCAGGGACACCCATTCACCTCAGTGTAGACATTACTTATTCCCTAGGAACAGTATCAAAAGCCTTCTCCAAATATAAAAAACAATGCCATACTCCTTTTGACCTCCAGGTTCTTTTCCACCAACTGCCTATTGAGAACAGCCCATCACTTGTCCCTCTCCCTCTCCGAAACCCCTGCTGTTCCTCCCCCAATCTGCTCTTCAACCCTTGTCCTAATTCTTTTATCCAGAATCCTTTCCAGTAGCTTAAACACATGCCCCAATAATGTGGTACCCCGATACTTTCCTGGATCATGCACATCTCCCTTTTGCTTCCAAATGGGAACAATCAGGCCAGTCTGTCAGTCACTAGGGATGTTACCCGTCTTCAGGCGCACATTAAGCAATCTCCCTAGCCATTTTAGTCCCACCTCCTTTGTTAGAATAAACATTTCCATCCGCGTTTCGTCGTCCACTGCGCCTTGTCCATCACCAGTTGTCCGGACTTCGTCCTGCCACTGCATCATGACGTGACGAAGGAATAGAGAGTGTAGTCGACGTTGAGCAACTCCTCACTTTAATCTAATTCATCCTGTTCATGCGCAAGTCATTTTCATCTCCATATCATATTATGTCATCCTTCCAATGGGTCCTGTTGGAGAGAGCTCCCAAAACATCCACATTACAGATCATATTGAAGATAGCTGGGCTTCATTCCGTGATGCTGTCCATGCATCATCCCAGAGTCAAAAGCCTTGGTCGCAAAAGACGTAAACATCAAGATATGTTCGACGAAAACAACAACGAAATTTCAAAATTGACAGAGGAGAAACGCAGACTACATCGCGCTTACCTCCGGATGTCCAATATCCGGAAAGGAAAGCCTCATTCAGCAGTTCAACGAGATCCGAAACACTATATATACAACATAAGTCACGCGACGTGCCGAATACTTGGCTGAACCAGAAACCGGTCGAAATCCAATAGAAACGATATGAAACGTTTTTATGACTCCATTAAGATGGTGTATGAACCACAACCGGCCACCCGCCCACCCCCTCTAATCGGGGCTGATGTAGTAGTAGTAGTAGTAGGCTGAGGACTCGTCTTTCGACATGCTCATGTGACAATCCACGTATTGTGATTTTGCGCAAGGTTCATTGCTTCCTCAAAATTGTTAATGTTGAGATCATTGAATTGCGACTTGGGTACACCCAGTAGCGTGGTCACGGGTCTTCCTCTCGGTTTCTTTGTGTATGATGGGGCATCTCTTATTACTGAAAAGCCACACATTCTCGATAGATGGGCGGATAATTTCGAAGCCGTACTAAGATGTGAAGTATTATGGGATGGACATGAATATGTATATACATGGTATAAATTGGAACACAACAAACAGGCCTTCTGATATTGACCAAGCAGCCATCAACAGATTACCCCGAGTCGACACTAATCAGAGCATGGGCAACCCACCCGACGTATTGGAAGTATTGGAAGATCATCAAACAACTGTATAGTCGCAAAGCCCCAGGAGCTGATGCAATACCAGCTGAAATTTACAAGCATGCTGGCCCACTGTTACATAACAAACTATTATAACTTTTCCGGAAGGTATGGATACATGGATTCGTGCCTCTATACTTCAAGGATGCATCCATCGTCCACCTATGCAAACGAAAAGGTAACACAGAGGGGTATAACCAGGCACGGATCAAGGGGGGGGGGCGCATGGGGCGCGCTCCCCCCTATTTTTTCACTTTCTTGCATAGACGTTACACTATTCACCGATAATTCCATTACAAAAATGTGTTGGGCGCCCCCCTTTCTAAACGTCCTGGATCCGCCCTTGATAACTATTGTGTATCGCAGGAAATATTTTGGCAAAAATACTCCTCAACCGCCTCAATCAACATCTTGAGCAGCCTGAGGTCACTTACCGGAGAGTCAGTGTGGCTTTCGAAAAGAACGAGGTAGGCTACAACTGATATGATTTTCGCTGCCCGTCAAATACAGGAAAAATGTCAAGAACAACACACTGATCTCTATACTACTTCCATTGACCTAACAAAATAATTCGACACTGTCTCTCGTGGGGGAATCTGGGAGATCATGAGCAAGTTCTGATGCTCGGTACTTTTCATCAACCTAGTTCAGCAATTCCACGATGGCATGCAGGCTCAAGTTCTTGGCGACGGTGACTCGTATATACAATATGTTCGCATGGAGTAACCAACGGAGTAAAACAACTTTGTTCAGCATGATGTTCTCGGCTATGTTGACAGATGCCTTTCAAGATGCCGACCTCGGCGTTTAGACATCAGATGCATGACTGATGGTAATTGCTCTTCAACTTGCGACGTCGTCTCTAAGCCCGAACCAATGTACACTCTGAGTAGACTCCGCGACTTTCTATTCGTTGGTGATAATACCCTCAATGCTGAAAGTGCAGAAGATATGCAACATAGTATGGATCTCTTCTCTAATGCATGTAACAACTTCGAACTCACTATCAGTACTAAGAAGACTGAACTGATGCACTAACCAGCCCCAGAGAAACCATACCACGAACCACTCATAATCGTAAACGGACAAAATCTTAAAAAACAGTTGACAAATTCACATACTCCTGGAAAGTATATTATCTCGCTGTGTCCATGTAGATGATGAAACAGATGCTCGAATGTATAAGGCCAGTTCCGCTTTTGGACATCTGCGCTTCTCGGTATGGGATCGTCCGGGTGTGAGTCTCTCAACTAAACTCAAACTTTATAGCGCTATCGTAGTCACTACCCATCTCATCGGTCCCTCATCTGATTGGTCACACACCCTAACCCCCACCCCCGTAATGATAAATGTGACTAATGAGACGGGCATATATATATACATGTTACCGTTTATAATATGTACAATGCTATTGAATACATTGTAGATTTTGGTGCTTTATACATTGATATATGATTATTATTATATAGTATTCAGAACATATCCTATAAGACGACGAGACTACACCGGTTTGCTTTTAGTCATTTGTATTTTAATACCTTTTTGTGTGTTCATACGGTCCCACCAACTTTGCACTATGTAAATACAGAAGTTCAAATACCTGCATACTAGTCACACACCCACACACTATTACATATTCCTAGTAGTATTAGGCAATACAAAATACTACAAATAAGCGTTCCATAAATGGCACCTGACTATGCATCATAACTTGTAATACCTATTTTTAGTGTAAGGTGCGCAAAGACAATTCAGAGCCGTGACACACGCACAACGTATTGGCAGTATAGGGCATACAATATACAACTAGTAGTAGGCCGGTATTACATCCTTTTTGTAAGTTGGGGTATTGCATTCACTTGATTTACAGCCACATAACAAGACGTACATATACCATTATTGATTTTTCAGAACCTTTTCGCAAATTTACATCTGCTTTTGCTGAATACAACAGCTTTGCCAGTCCGTTATCTGCATCTGTAAAGTGGTAAGTTATCTTGGTGTTTTTATCCTTACTCTACTTCGCCGCATTTCTGTCAGCTGGTCAACGGGTTCTCTCTCTCTACCTCATGTATCCCTAACAAGGGGTGAGGAAGAATACACTAACTAACAGCCGCGTCATTGGC
>JAODAI010028238.1:0-12576 GCA_027575025.1 Scotoplanes globosa | reverse complement strand
TAACATAGTAATTAAGGATATAAGGTTTCAACAATTTCCTTGAAATAATTAATTGTGACAATGGTGTATATTTACAAAGGAAGGGCATTCCAAACTTGGGGCCGTACTTGGAAAAGACCGGTTATCATACTAGGTACAAGTTTTTGTTGTAGAACAATAGCAGTATAAAGTGTAGAACTAACACTATAATTGCTAAAAAAGTAGGTGCATTCTGTAGTTGTCTTTTAAAAGATTCATAAAGTTTGTTTCAATGTCAAATTTGAAAAATTAAAACATCAATATATCGAGAACGGAATGTCCGATTTGACTCTAGTTTGAAGCACTTGGTAGATAATTTTCTGCTTTATAATATTAAATAACATTGCAACAAACTTTACAATCCCTTTAAGTTGATGTCATCCAATGCAAACAAGCTATGACCTGCATTAACCACACACATATATACAAATAAATGCAGCTTGGTTAGGCGACTGTAATTATATAGTAGTCTATTGGAAGCGCGTAACTTTTAATGACAGTGTAATAACTATTGGTTCATAATAATTGGACCATTCGATGCTACAATCAGAAATACAATCAGCAGAATACCACCAAAACACCTATCAAAACCGGATACTGATTGATATCGATGTGTTAGTAACGTACTATTATACCGACATAATACTCACTCGTTTCGATCAAGGGTCTGTTAAGGTGCGAATGGTTACGGCTATATCAGCACAGTGGCCATCAAGACCGAACCGATATTTTTTATTTGACTTCATTGATAACAATAATACATTCAATTGTGATCGATCTTCAAAATATATTGTTCATGCGATCAAACCCAATGACAATTTTAAGATTGCGGAGGACCAGTCTAAAATACAATTCCGTGATACATGTTATGTGTGTCAGTATTATACGACTCCTCCAAATCAAAGTTGAGTATATGACATATCATACATAACCCATTGCAAGAACCATCGCTCATATGATCCAGTTTAAGTTGAATAGGGGATTTCCTTGTGAATGCCCATTATATTTAAATGTATAATTTAATTATAGTAGTTAATGATTACAATTATAAATAAAATACGTTTCACAGTATTTTAAATGTCTCCAACATTATCATCGTTATGGACGTTGTGGTTTTCTTCAACAGTAAAATACGTTGTATCATCGTAATCGGAAGTTTCATCCTCATTATTCTGTAAACGAAACAAAAGTATACGTAATCGCTAAATTGGATATTGGCAACAAATATACAGACTGTTATATTTTTGTTTGCAGTCTATATTAAAGATTATTCAACAACATGTTCGAACGATATATTATCGTACTACTCTAATGAAAAGTAATTGCGACCACATAGCACCGTAGCAGCTGTATGTGTATTTGTATTATACTAATGTAGTTTCATATCGTTTTAGCACTATGTGTGATTTTGAGCTATGCATATCAGACAAGGAACACCTGCATGACTTGAAATTTGGCATGCCTATGGATAAATAGTTATATAGAATACGGCATACAAACATGTGTATGCGTACCACTTTGAGCTAATTAAAAGTGCATATGCAAATTTTATATTTTTTCCACAAAATGCAGAAATTATGTAAAGTCGTAATATCAAATCCAATGTCGCGTTATTATAATTTCACAGAATATATATATCAGATGAACACAGTTTATTATGAATATATATAAGTGTGTAAAGAATATTGGTGTTACTGTGATATTTTATTTTCATTACGTATCACATTTGTTTTGATGACTACTTTCTTATGTTTTATATTGTTTCGATTAGTAATATGTATTGTATTGTATTAGTTTACATAGTATGACAGTATTTGAGATTAAACGGCTTATATCTGGTTCATACTTATAGCCTATACAATTAACTAAATGCCAATACATTTACAAATACTATTGTTACACACTCTGCTCAAATGCGTTTGATATCAATTAATCCATTTTTTTAATAGTCATGTGACACAAGCGTGGAATGTACTATATAATAATAATAATCGGCATGGAAGACTTAATTTAATTTTACCACGCTAATAGGCTACCGAAGTGAGAGTTGCAAAGGCTTTTAAATTACAACTTTACGTCGGGTGGTCATCTCTCTCTCTCTACCTCATCTATCCAATTCATAAATTTGAAGTCAAATTTAGATTTTTTGAATTTGAGAAAGTCGTTGGCATGGGAAAACCGTGATTGCTCTAGGATGAAAAATCCACACTACTAGACTCGACCAGGAATTCGAACACTAGATCCCCAAGTGGGTGAGATCCATAACTTCTAGAGCTACTAACCTTATCCACTCGGCCGGCACATATGGATGGCAATGGTACCCATGTGCACAATACATGAAATAAGTCATATAATGAACAATACCCAGGGCGGTTGGGATCCATAAGTAAAAATACATAAGGGAATATATATTTCAAAATTACAAAAAATAGTGTTTTTACATAGTTGTGTTGAAGTTTTTTCTTAATATAGTAGACAATTCATTAATATTGCCAAATATACATGGTTATCAGCTTCTTATAATTAATCAATTGTTTATTAAGATGACATTTGGGCAAAGAAACGTGTATACCAGGCTCATTACAACATAATAATTATATTGACTAAATAACAGCAACATCCACAATATTTGAAATCATATAAAAACGATAACTTCTAATAATTAATTATGTCAGTGTGGTTAATGTTCTTGTACATATAGCCAAAGTGAATGTGTGACGTATAATGTCATGATAAGACAGTTGAACCCGAACTTAACATATTTAAAGATAAGCGTGCATGATATGTGTGTATAAAGGCCTACCTGTTCTGTTGACCCTACTAGTGTGTGGATTTTGAGTTGCAATTCACTAAACGATGGTCGCTTTGATACTACAGAATCCCACGAAGATAACATCAATCCGAATCTAGGAAAATAGTACATTGACCAACATTTTAAAGAGTTGTGTTAATTGACTACGATATGATGGAATGCTTGTATTCATAAATTATTATATCCGTGATAAATGTACATATTGTATGCATATAATACTTTATACGTCTAAATACTGTCGAATATCACAACATTATAATTCATACTAATAGGGAATTATTTTTAGCTGAAGGTAAACACAGTCCCTATGATAGTTAAAGACCTCGATTGTGAAGGAGACACTGTGTTGAGATGGACTTTAGAGAGCCAGTACATATATAACGATTGGGGTGGGGGTCATGGCTATGAACATAGGGAGGTGGGGAGCTTTCGTCAATGATGCGGTTGTCAATTAATATTTTATTCCATAGCCTTGTTAGGGATTCAAGAGTTAAAGCGATATAGTTGACGATAACATACGTTGCACAATGCAATTGATGTACACGCAAATCATAGAAGATCATGAATGTTAGTGATAATATACGAAAATTGGAGAGAAACAATTATGTTGTATGACTCTATTTAATTGATAATAGATTTGTAGACGATGCCATTATACGGATATTATAGGAATGGCGTTTATATGTATTTCCAAATAGTTATGTTTGATATGTTAAATAAAAACATGAACTCTCATTCCTTGTAAAAAATATCTGCAGGAACTATGAGAGAGATCTTGCAATTAATTTGAAGGCTGACCCTAAAGCTTTCTGGAAGTATGTTCATAGCAAACTCAAATATAAAACTAATGTGGCTGATCTTCTCACTGAGAGTGGTACAATTACGAATGTTAATGCGGATAAGGCAAATATTTTCAAAAAGTTTTTCAGCAGTGTTTTTACTGATGATAATACAGTTACTATTCCATATTTGGTTTTTATTTATGATACTGACAGCTTGAACAGTATTACAGTCACGCCTGATTATGTCTACAAAAAGCTCAGGAATCTGAAATGTGATAAGTCACCAGGGTCAGACCTACTACATCCACGCATTCTCTAGGAGACAGCAAATTATATCTGTGAGCCGCTCTCAATCTTATTATGCAAATCCTTACTTTGCTGTGAAGTTCCAAATGCATGGAAACAAGGACAAATTTCTCCTATGCATAAGAAAGGTGACAAGAAGAAAGGTTGCAATTACAGACCGATCAGTCTTACTTCTGTTATTGGTAAGATACTGGAATCCTTTAATGATCAGAGACTATATTGTGGACCACTGTATGAGTATGAAAAACAAATTATTTTGTGATGCACAACATGGATTTGTTCCTGGCAGATATTGTGTGACATAACTTCTTACCGTCCTTGAAAACTGGACAAGTAATCTGGACAATGGAAACCCTATTGATGTTGTCTACTTCGATTTCAAGAAGGCCTTTGATAGTGTCCCGCACCTCCGTTTGATCTCCAAACTTAAGACGTATGGACTAGGTGACAACCTTATTACTTAAGTTAGAAGTTTCCTCACAAACCGTACCCAGCGGGTAATTGTTAATGGAGCTATTTCATAGTGGACTGAAGTCAAGAGTGGAATTCCACAATGTATTGTGTTATGCCCTACTCTCTTTGTTATGTTCATTAATAACCTTCCATGTACCAGTAATAGTAATGCACTGATCTTCGCGGACGATACCAAAGTGCTCAGGACATCCGTACATAATATCCCCCTATTGGACTGAGTGCCATATCGCTCCAGCAACCTCTCAAGTCTCCAGGGACTTCTTCCACTTACTTCTGCGGTTTGGAAAGACATAGTGGACATTTTGGGACACCATATTAAAATAAAATATACACACTTTTCGGGTATGTTGATGTTGTAGTTCTATTATTCAGGCAATTTAGTGCTAGTTTGGTGTGTTTTGCATTAATTTCCTGACAGTACTCTGCCCAAGGTTCTGAATTTGTAGTCCACTGTTAATTTTCTGGGTGAGTTGCAGAAATGAATCTCGGGAAGCGTTGGCCCAATGCGATTGAAGAGTGCAGGTGTGGCAGAGCATTTCTGGCGTATCAACTTTCAGGCTATGCTGTTGCGACTTGTCCATTGCAGGCAAGGTTCGGACATTTGGGCTCTGGATTCCAGGATTGACCTCCTGCATCACGATTAGCACTGTTAACAATGTTGTTGCCATGCCCATTCGAAGTGATTTTATTCAAGTTGTCCCACTCACAATGAAATACCACGTTTCCCTCTCCCTTCACGATTTGGGGCGTCAGATATGTTGATACTTCATCTAGGGCCTTGGCCAGGGTGTTTCCATTTCTAAACCAAAATGTAGGTCTTTGAGTGGCAAAGTCTGCCGTGCAGTATCTTGGTGAACTGTTTGCAACGGCCGTTGGGGTAGAAGTGCCAGACAGTCCCACAGAGAAGGATGTGCTAAGTGGTAACTTCCATTTTCCCTCTGACACTTCCATTTTCCCTCTGACACTACAATGCATATATCTTGCCCGATGGAGTATACTAGAAGAAGCTTCATCTATTCGCTCATTTCCATGTCTTTCTTCCCAGATATAACGATGCGGAGGAACTGGACGAGGTCTACAGGTAGGATATTATCAGAACTGAGCTCCATGTCGTCGAATGTTGGCAGCCACCGTCGGTAGGCTTTTGGAAAGTCTGAACAGGTTAGCTTTGAACAGGAATTCGAATCCGGAGTGATGATTGTTATACTCTAGTGGCTCTAACTGGTATATAAAAGGATTTGTGTTGAAAGGGGCCAAGAAACCCATGTCGCTCCCTAATGCCTATTGGTAAATCCCAGTGGGGTACGACTCTCTGTTTATTAAAGTCGTATAATAAAATTGTAACCCACTTAAGTTGTTCTTTCACATTTCAGTGTACACAGCACAAATTGCGTGAATGGTCAAGGCCTTTCAAGTATGTATGTAATTGGTATTGTATTGACATAGATAATTAGTTCTATTGTCAACAGTACAATGGGTCAAGTCAATAAAAAATATTCTTTGCCACAATTTTAATAATGAGATAGGGTTCTTGATTGTGAGATCACCGGTTCAATTCCCAGCACTACTTGCTGGTCATTTTGGCATATGACCAAGTTGAGCAATGCACTTTATCTTACTTGCTTCACTTCACCCATGTGTATAATTGGGAACCTGTGAGGTGAATCTATGTAGATTTGAGGTAATTTAGCCACTGCCTATTGGTGGACCAACACCTGTGTGTTGACAATAGAGTTCACTAATGTGTGTGGTAGTAACTGTGCAGCTAGTGCCTCGGAATAGATTGTTAGATAGAGGATGCACAATACGGGCTGTATGTTGTTATCATCATTTAACTTGTGTGTGTGTGTGTGTGTGTGTAAACACGTTCAAACGAGGACACACACCAGTTATGTACACAATAAACGTGGACACCCCGCCAACCAAGGATGTCCTCGTTTGTCATCCTAAAAGGCCTTTAAACGCATATAAACAAATGTCAAAAACGTGGACCTAGGTGGAGGTCAATCCGAAGTCCACGGTCAGTGGGCATTTTGTCTATTATGTGTATCACATATCCACGTTGAGCGGTAAACATTCACACCCACCGGTCAACGATTTGATGGTGGGAACACAGGGTCAAGATGAGGTCCACGATAAGACGGGTTCTACAAGTCTCTGTGTGTGTGCATTTGTTTGTAAACACGTTTAAATGAGGACACACACCAGTTCTGTACATTATAAACGTGGACACCCTGCCAAACGATGACGTCCTCGTTTGTCCTACCTACACCATCATGATCCTAGATGCCTTTAAAAGTATATAAACAAATACCTAGGTGGAGGTGTATCCAAGATCCACGGTTAGTGGGCATTTTGTGTATCACATGTCCACGTTGAGCGGTAAAAATTCACACCTACCGGTCCATGGTTTGATGGTGTGAACACAGGGCTAGGATGAGGTCCACGATCGACAGTCTTTATTTTGTGTGTCTGTGTGCTTGTGATAGGGTTCAATACACTGTTGCAAATATTTAGGCATACCTGACAAAAAGTTGTGATCCAGCAGCTACAGTGACCTATTATGCTATATCTTCCACATCATAGTTATTTATAACAATAATAATTATATTAGCACACACAGTAGTATCTCACCCGTCAATGGGTAATGGATATTTAAGCAAAGAGTCCATAACGACGGTGAGGTGCGTTGCCGACAGTGTCCTTATCGCCCGGAATGTGCCGGTACGGGTCTGCGGATACGACAGGGCGCACAGCTTGTTGTGAAGACCGTTGATAATGTCGTTAGTCTGAAGTGGATAAAAAGAATAATTATGGAGTTATAATTTTCATAGGAACGAAAGTGCTCATCTTAAGGTAAAATTTAAGTGAATATGAAGACAAATCATGTGTTAAAGTTTATTAAAGTTGTAAATATACTATATTGTTATTCAATGATTTGAAGTTCTTAACGGACAATTGCAATAATGGGTCATGAAACTTCAATTCAAAAGTAACAACAATGTATATTATGGAATTGAAATATTGATCGAATTAAACTTTTTGATAGGATTTATATTTATGCACAATTAATATTAATGTTTATGCACAATTAATGTTAAATTTATGCACAATTAAAGGGTTACGTTATATTATAAATACCTCCCTCACGCCTATATTTTTTAAAAATAGTTACACAAAACAGTTTGACAACCCTAGCCAAGGAATTGGAAAGAAAAAAAGTTGAAAATGGTCAAATACAAATCTTACTGCCACCACAAAAGCAGCGTGAAATATTTTTTGGGGAAATTGAGATTATGTAATATTATGATTCTATAGATCATTATTTTTAAAATTATATATAATTTTTAATGGTTTGGGGTAAGGTACTGGCTGAAAAAAATCTACAAGATGATAAACATTCATGTCTGAGATATTTGTGTTTTGAAAGTTATGGTCTAAATGTACAATAAAGAATGTCAATATCAATACTTAGTCATTATCTACAATAGGAGTTATTCATATCATACCAAAACTTTAACGCTGTCTTTTACATATATGTCTTTTACATATTTTTATTTCCCTAATAACTCAAAAAGTACATTTGCGACTTTTTGCCATATTTTTATTACATATAATTTAAATTTTAAGAAATATGTCTTTTTCTAAAAATGAAAACTACTAAACATAATAAACAATTTGGTGTGTCACTTCTATTCTCCACCAAGACTTCAGCAATGTATCCATCAATATACGGGCTTGGTCAGGACGTTAATGCCCTCGATTATTTATCAAATTTATAAATTGAGCTTAAACACAGCTAATCCCCGGATTGTGTTTGACAAGTACATATTAATAATAATATCGGCCTGGAAGGCACTTTATTTTACAACAATAAATGACCACAAAAGTGGAATAAGTATATAACACTTGTAAATTACAACTTCATGGCGAGTGGCAGTCCAATCTTGAAATTTGAAATCAAATTTGGATTAAAAGCGGATTCGTATTTGAAAGAGATAATTGCTTAACGGCACATCAACAGCGAGGTTATATAAGTGCCAGGTAGGTTAATTGTATTAGTCACAATATTAACGATGCAAACAAATAAAAGGAATGACCATCCAGGATAACTCCCTACTCTTGGCGAAAAGATGGCCGGACTAGTCCTGGCAGTATGAATCGGTAAACAAATAGACACAAAATAAAGAACAGCTCTTACGAAGGTCAACATCTCTGTACCCCTGGTCTTGAAGATGGTGTTAAGCACAACGCATGCCGCACTGGAACAATGGGTCTGGTTGTCAAGGAGACCGTCTATTATGAGAAATACAAATTCCTGCAGCTGGTCCGGTGGAATCTTCTTTGCGAGAACCTACGATGGAAGACAAAATATAAGAGGATGGGAAGGAAATAATTCATGCAGATTTTTTTCTAGGATACGCAACACAATTGTAGCGCAGTTAGCAGATTTGGAAATTGAGGTTAAACATGGGAAGTGGTTTGATTGGTCACCTTGGTTAGGGTCACGGTCTAGATCTAGAGGTCATTGTGGGAGGTCAATACTGGGTCAAAAAAGGTAGTGTTATTCCTTTTAAGGGGGCTAAGTATTTAAGCTGAAGACTGAACATCTACAACTAATTATAATGATAATATTGTAACAGTTTTATTATAAGCATGATTATATCCATTCAACGAAGCAGACAGGTCTCTCCAAGGAAATTGTTTTGAACAGGGACATGTATATAGAACGCCGCTCACCAACCAGGAGATCCAAATCAGACCTAGTGGTGTGGGTTTTTAATCCAGGAGTACCTATGGTTTTCACACGAGAATAATTTTCAAAATCCATACCTTCCGCATTACACATATTATATTGACTCGCAAGAAATGTATTTGCAACCCGTGAAATGACTAGAGAGAGATTATAATGCCACCCAAGTTTTCTGAATGTATTCATCCGTTACAGCCAGCACAGCTCTGCCAAGGCTGTAAACAAACATTGTCATAGATAGAATGAAACCTACCTGCTGGCTTTCTTTCCTATTAAACTGTCTTCATGAAGTGTGGCTGAATTTTAGAGGATTACATCGGGAAATTATGCATATTATATATATGTAATTGGGTTGTGATTTTTATGACATGATAGTTTTGGACACATTTTCAATGAGGACAGTTGTGCATCATGTATATTTGACGTAAAACGATAATTTGGTGATCGCACGACATGGAGTTATAATTCAAAAGGCACTTGGTTTCTGCCGCTTCAGTATTGTAAAATTAAATATGAGTTCTAGTCCAATTGCTAATATACTTTACTAGTAGTCTGTAGAACAGGAATATTGCTAATTGATAATATATACAACTACCAAGTATATTCTAGACATTTGATTGGACAACCGTGTGTCACATGACATCAATTCAAAAATCAGCATTGTTAATTGATGACGTCACACCGTTCATTTATTTACTATCACATGCATTTTTTACCATACGGCTATGACGTAATTAATGTATACAAACAGGCTAGGCATAACGTTAGGCCAGGATCTAAATAGGCAAACTTAATCTAAAGACCATTAATAACAGGGTGTTGTATAAAACATGGGTTTTTTCGTGCAATGGTTAAAACTATTTCATCATTCGTTGACAGATTGAATGTTCTATTCAACTCGGCCACACTCCTGAAAAGAACAATCAATCTTTCTAACTCATGATGAAATAGTTTTAACCATTGAACTCAAAACCATTCATTAGTATACTAAGCACCAGTCATCATAAATTCACTCTATACATACCAACACAATAAAATTTCACATTAATCTTGATACAAAAATGTTTTAACAAAAGTTTTAATTTTCCTTTAAAAATAATAAAATACTGCTTGCCTACCTTTGAAAGATCGTTTATGTTGTTAAAGAGGCCCTGTGGATCGCTGGTATCAGAGCGTTGCTTCAGGATCGTCAATGCTTCCACCATTTTGTCCTCATAGTCAGAGCTTTTACCTGGATTGACATGGAGGAGATTGTAACATATTTATCATTTAGATAGGAATGGATAAAATTTATAAATTTGTACAATTATAATTTACACTAAATTATAGAAAATATTTGCACATAGGCATGATTGTATGTAATATTATTTGAATGTCTGTAGTATGACTGGGTCTCGAAACCCACCTTTCCACAAAATCCCAATCTTGCATATTGTTAGTGATTGGTATCATGATTGCGTCAATCAGTCAAAAGGGACATATATGTCACTTTTCTTCCAAAGACTTAATATATTTTTGGGGCTTAAATGTGACCCATTGTATTAAAACCAGGCATATTGCCCAAAAATTAAAACGAGTTACACCGTTTTCAACAGCTAGAATTTACTTAACAATAGTCCAAAAATCAAGCAGGTTGGATATTCCTTCATTAGTTAAATCAAAATTCATAAATATAACTCATATCCAATTTTACAGATCTTCATTTTGAGAAATACAGCTTTAAATATTTAATTGCACTAAACCTGGTGATAAAACGGTAGACAACATTGGTTAATTTTATAATTTTCCTTCTATCTATCTCACAGAGATAATACTAAATACATTAATAATTATATTTTTCACAATAACAAAATTTCCAAATTCCAACCATGTTTTAACTTTTCTGTGACACAACTGCTCATTATGTAAATTAAAATTGTGTGACAAATCCCTGTTTATTATATAATGGGTCACACATCTTGTTTAATCTTACCCAAATCGATGGATCATTGTATATAAATGGAGGCCTCCACTCTCTCTATTAAATGGGATTAAACTTTGCCAATCCTACGAATGTACGTAATAATCCTAATGATTCAAGATACTCTTACCTTCATATCGCAGAGCAATTTTGAGAACGTACTGGGAGCACTCCATCGACATGGCCCGCAACTCCAAATTAGGATCCGAACATCTGGGAACGAGACGCGCCAGCACGTGTGACATGAAAGTGACAGCGGAAGAGCCCTAAATACCAAAACAAAAAATAATGGATTGATTGTTTTTAACGGCCCATCCAAACGAGGATATGTCAACTACAATAGGAAGATAAACTCAACATCGCAACACGGGCTGCAGTTGATCGATTGATTGAATGCGTTTTAACAAATCATTTGCAACACTTTGGTTTAACCCTCTGAATGCCATTGTCGTATATGCAACTTTACATAACTGCCCCAGGACGCCATATATACGACGAGCGTATACATCCCCTACTTTGTCCAAATTTGTGTGTTCAGTTCACCCCTTGTGAGCTTCTAACATGTTGCAAACGATTTATCATAAAACTTTCCATATAGCGATGTACAGCTTCACATCGATTCACAGTGAATGTTTTCCAGTTACTCGACATACAAAATCAGGGAGTTCAGTTACAACATTACAATGTTATACTTAGGGGATAAAAATGAGGTAGGCCGTGGATTAATGAGATTAATGAACGATGGTGACGTCATCAAGGTGGTAAGAAGGAAAGAACGAGCCATTAGCCCCTTGATGACGTCACCAGAGTTCATTGATCCCATTAATGCACGGCCTACATCATATTTATCCCCATTCATAAATGGGACCCAACAAATTCATAAAAGGCATTTGGGGGGAGGGGACAAAAAATATGAGAGATCACTATACAATTCCCTCTGACGTCACTGAAAAGATGAAAACACAGAATAATTTATTTCATGTTCGATTGGTGCATGATCGCTTAACATTATGCCTCTATAGGATCAATATATACTGTGCCGTACGTACATACGTCAACGTTGTTAACAAAACATTCAAACGAAAAACAGATTGAAGTATCTCAAACTATTTTTTAAAAGTTTATTTGAATATAATGAACAATATAGAAGTTAATCTTGACAAAATTTGAATCGTTGACGAATCGTTCAATTTTTGTTTTGTAGTCGTCTGGGAAAGCGACGAACCTTTCTGCTGAAATTTATAATATTGTGAGAATAGGCTTGAGGGAAATGCGGATGGGGGACCTCGTATTCAATATTCCATAAGTGTCTATAACTCATTTGGTATCGGAATAAAGGTAGAAGTGTCCCAAACAACTCTTTTATACTTCATAGATTGATCAGGGCATGGTTAATAGTCAAAAATAGTAACTGAAAAGTCATTGTCACACAACAGTAGTTTTGGTGAAAATAGGTGGCACTCAGCGCGCA
>JAODAI010028127.1:0-12578 GCA_027575025.1 Scotoplanes globosa | reverse complement strand
CCTGGCACCTACATATAGGAAAAAATAATAATAATGATCGATATCGGCATATGGAAGGCATATTAAAAAAATACCACCGAGCAAGGGAGGGGGTCTGGACCTCTGGATCTCCGACTGTATTTGCATATAAGGCATACATAAAAAAATCACCGCCGAGCAGGATCCGCGCCTGCTAGTGGTTAATGCGTCGGACTTGGGACTGTAAGGTCAACGGTTCGAATACCATCGTTGCAGTCGGTCATTCCGGGGGTGTCATTGAGCAAGGACACTTTAAATCGACTGTTCCACGCCACCCTGGTGTAATGGGTACATCTGCAAACATGGACAAAAACTTCGGAAGATGATCTTGAAATTCACTAATGGGCCTTAACGGCCCTATGACAAGCCGTTTTAACAGTTACCTCCCAGACTTAAGTGTAATTAATTCCACTTACGTGAAATGTATTCGATTGCAGTGAAATATAATTTAACTTAAATGGATTGTAAAGTTTGTTTATAATGTTAGTTGTTATTATAGAGCAGAAAATTATCTACAAAATGCTTCAAACTAGAGTCAAATCGCACATTCCGTTCTCAATATATTGATGTTTGAAGTTTTCAAATTTAGGTTCAAACATCTTTATCAAGTCTATTATATTGTGACGTATGGTCCTTACAACTAAAGTACACAAATAGCCTGATAAATGGCTTGTAAGTACGTTTTCTCCAAAAGTTCACGTACGATAGTGTTCAAACTTAGTATGACTCCAATGCATACAGGATTTGTGTAAATTTTGGTGGAGGTCAAAGGTCATTTGAGGTCAAACACTGAACACGTGGTTAACAGTGTAAACAAATTTATGAACCCTTTAAGTATAATTAATTTAGCTAAAGTGAAATTAATTTAACTTTTAAAAGTAAAATTAAATATTTCTATTTAACTTAAGTTAAATTCAAATCAACTTAAGTGGAATACAATTTCACTTAAGTTAAATTGCATTTCACTTAAGTTAAATACAATTTATATTTCACTTAAGTTAAGCTAAATTACATTCTACATAAGCTAAATTCAATTACACTTGAGTTGAATTGTATTATACTTAAGTTGAAATCAATTTCACTTAAGCTGAATTGCATTCTACTTAAGCTAAATTCAATTGCACTTTAGCTGAATTGTATTCTACTTCAGTGGAATGTGATTGGTCAAATAATGAGGGCATTTTTTATGTGTATAGGGCGTGGTTTCGTATTTTCGACCTGCACGCAAATAAGGCAAATGTACTGTACATACACAAGACTTGCAGTGCTATTTTCAAGTACAGTGTAACGTGTAAGTTACTATTCATGCGTAGATGTACAGTTGTAATAGTTTAATTTAACTTAAGTGAAATTAATTGTACCTAATTGAAAATGGCAGGTAAATGTTAAAATGGTTTGCAATGGCACGCCGTTTGAATATTTACCTTCCAATTTGACTTAAGTGCAATTCATTCCAAATTATGTAGGCGTGGTTTATGTGTGTGGGGCATGGTTTCGTACTTTCGATCTACACACAAATAAAGCAGATGCATTGTATATATACGGGACCTGCAGTGTTATTTTGAAGCACAATGCATCGTTTTTGGTACTATTCATGCATGGATATACAGTTATAACAGGTTCTTAACATATGGGGCCTATCGTTTACAAATAATCTAGAGACTAAATATCATATATACAAATCGTATTGTGTACGTGGGCACGTGTTTGCACATTATATTTTTAAATTAACTAATCACATTTCACTGAAGTTAAATTACACAATTGTCCAATCACATTTCACTGAAGCTAAATTGCAATTGACCAATCTCATTTCACTGAAGCTAAATTCAATTGCACTTAAGCTCAATTGTATTTCACTTAAGTCAAATTGATTTTAGCTTAAGAAAAATTGAATGTAGCTTAAGTTGAATGTAATTTAGCTTAAGTAGCATACAATTTCACTTAAGTAGAATACAATTACACTTTAAGTCGAATTCAACTTAGCTTAATGGGATAAGCTAACAAATGTAATCCACTTAAGTGGAATACAATTTCACTTAAGTGAATACAATTTCACCTAGGCTAAGGTGGATTTAACTTAAGCTAAATTGGATGTAAAATACTGTATTTCACTTAAGTTAAATTGCATTTAGCCTAAGAATAATAAAATTCAAGTTAGGTTAAATTGAATTTAACTTAAGTAGAATGCATTGCACTTAAGTAAAATATCGAGATAAATGTCAAAAAGGCTTGCCACATTTATCTCGGTATTTTACTTAAGTGAAATGCATTTTACTTAATCTAAATTCAATTTAACCTAAGCTGATTGTATTCTACTTAAGCTAAATTATGTTTTACTTCAGTAAAATGAAAGCATTTTACATCCAATTTAGCTTAAGTTAAATTCAATCAAGTTAAATTCAATTTAGCTTAAGTACAATTGTATTAAGTGAAATTGTATTCCACTGAAGTGGAATACATTTGTTAGATTATCCCATTAAGCTAAGTTGAATTATACTTAAGTGTAATTGTATTCTACTTAAGTGAAATTGTATTATACTTAAGCTAAATGGCGTTGAACTATCCGCGTCTGACCACTTAGTAATATCAGGCATAGTTGCATCAACACAAATCAGTTGAATCAGTATTGCTACGTGTTCAAATCTAGCTTGAAATATAATGCAACTCCATTATAATATAGGATGAAGATTCATGGAAGGCATAGGCCTACATGATATTATTCTGATATGATATTATTGGTATATAAGCAAAAGTAGTTATATTGTCAGGATATTTCAGTATTTTCTTTTGTATGTCATTATTTATGCGATTCGATGTATATTCTCAGTATGTTATTGCTTATTTACTTTTGTATGTTCTTCTTTGAGATAAAACGGTTTGTACAAATTACATTAAATCAATTTCCAAATAACAATGTTATACTGCATACAAACACAGTTGCACATTTTTAGGAAATGCGTCTTTAGTTGTCTTGTGATGCCCACAGTGTTTGACATGGATGGACCTGCAATGCTATACCAGATGCAAACATAATAATCCAACACTTTTATGAAATGCGGCGACCTTATATAGTTATCATCTGATACCCACAGTGTTCGATATGGACGGACATATTGTCAAAATGTGCGGCAGACAGGATAATAAATAAATCATACAACATGTCACATACTACCCCGATATATATACACGCTACAAAATGTTCAAACGGTGACGTATACAATTATGAACATGACATTATTACTGTACATGTCTATATGGCAGGATCAATGTGACATAATTAGATAAATACTGTTTATCTAATAAACCGTATTTTTCATCAATAAACTGAGTTATCAACAGATGTTTATCGATAAACAGTGTTTATCGATATACAGTGTTTTTCAGATAAACTCAGTTTATCTGGCGAAAAACAATGTCAATAATCATGTTTTTTACTAGATGAACGGAGTTTATCGATAAACTCTTTTTATCGATAAACAGAGTTTTATCGATACAGAAGGTTTACCAACTGATAACCTGTGTTTCTGAATTAACAATCAATGTTTATCAGCAAACCCAATATGCACTAACTACATAAACTGTGTTTATCGATACACTCAGTTTATCGACAAACTCTGTTTATCAAGTTAATATGTTTTTCACTGTTTATCGATACACTCTGTAAATATAGTTTATCGATAAACTAGGTATATCAACAGATAACTTGTGTTTGTCTGAATTAACTATGTTTATCAACAAGCCCAATATATAAGAATTACCGTCATACACAGTGTGTACCGTTAACTTAGCTTAGAAGCAGCGCTATTTGTAATAGCAGTCCCTCGTCTTTTCACTAATATGATTAAATAATGTTCTTCAAATATAAATGGAAGTACATAGGAAATAATCCGCAGTTTACTTTTGTTGATTTGTATTAATTAAAATCATCTTAAATGGTGTCTAAATAATTACAAATTTCCGACTGGAAGTAAATGCGACACAATCGACCATTTACCCATATGTCAGTTTATATTAATTAAGATTAACTTAAATTATTTCTAAATAAATTCAAATTACTAAATTATTTCCAACTATTCCGACAATTACCGACTACTAATACTATCAAGTGAATTGTAAATCCGGAGTATAGACAGTCAAAAATCACAGAATTTATATAACCGCAATTTCTAACAGTAAAATGAATGGCATCATCGGTTTTAATTGTAGTTATGAAATTAAAATTACACCAATTATCAAAGATGAATCAAAGCATGCACTTTAAATATATTACCATCATGAAATTATAAAACATGAAACCTATACAGTATTGCGAATATTTAAAATTGTATAATTTAGAGACGTGTGTGATATATGGGCCGGGTAATGTAACCAAAGTTTGTAATAAGATGCAATACTATTTCGCCATTAAATTAATTTGATTTGATATATCATCGTTATATTATCATAGCTGAGTTGTTAACATGTAATTGTAGTAGTCAGTGGCTTGAGACCTACTGCACATGACGTTCCTTCACTGAATTTAGCAGAATGGCGCCATCTTAATTATGTAATAACCACTGCTTATTGGTTGAACAGTACATGTGATATTGTTTGTCTACGTTTATCACCACCGATATTTTATTCTCATCATGTGAAGGGCCATTTTACCATTTACCATTTGTGATTGGAATATTGGAATCATGGATAGGCTTAACTATATTGTGTGAATACGGTGTTCAGGGGAGGATCCAGGATTTTTGAAAGGGGGGCGCCGAATTCTGTCGAAGCTCGAACTTGCGAGCGCCCTTCCCCATATTTTTTTTAAAAACAAGTGTTTATATGCGTTTTCCTGGCATCTATGGACACAAATTATGCTTTAATGTTTAACTGAAAATATACATGTTTCATATGTTAACTTTTGTACCGGACACATATTCATTATATAGACCTACCTGCGGCCCAAATATATATTGATATCCGTAAAATTAGTGAGCATGAATGTTTAGGCAAAATATCCATTCAACGGCCTAACTATTTTAAAGATGACTGAACTCACAGTTATATGACACGCAATGAATGCATGCTACTGATTTGTATATTCTACTCGTCTGTCTGTGAAACCATCTAAACAGAGCGCCACCTTGGTTGGCGCGGAGCGTACAGACAAGTTTTTGAGATATAAGTGCCCTCACACGCAATCTGGTGCAACATTTTATTCAATTTCACTCCTAAGTTTGTGTTCACAAATTTCTTCTATGCAAACAATGTCGGTTGTCCAAAAATAGGGGAGGGGGCGCCCGGGGCGCCCGGCCCCCAGGATCCGCGCCAGTTGTTGCCATAACAATGATAATGGTACATTGTATGGGTATCGCGATGGTATATATCTTGCATGACAATTGTTAGGTATTATATATGAACCATAAAAAAGTCATTTAAAATCAAATATATCCGTTAATACAGTTCCATGTAAAATACCACGATCTGGGGCGAGTCAAGACAGTGTACTATACTGTAATGTACTGTGTAACTGTTGGGGGACTGGTGACATATCTTTCTCTTTTCGTAAAAATGCTACATTGAAATAAAAAATAACCACGCTTTTCTGCTACGAATAAATTGTAGATATGCTCAAACAAGTTTTAGACAACAAAATCATGTCGTCATTCACTTAAAAGGATATAGTCCACCACCAATGAACAACCATCTTAATACCTTGATAATAATACTATATTAACATTCTATTCGCTTTTGTAAAAACGTACGTACATAACTTTAAAAAACTACATAACAAGGACCTAACTTTGCACGCTATGAACGCGCCATCCTCATTAAAGGGTTCATCAAGTTTGTTTATAACATTTAGGACGCCAATTTTTTTTACAAGCCATTTATCAGGTTATTTCTGTGCTTTAGTTGTAAGGACCATACGTCACAATAGTCTTGATAAAGACGTTTGTAAAAAAACTGGTGTCCTAAATTTGAAAAATTCAAACATCAATATATTGAGAACGGAATGTTAGTTTTGACTCTAGTTTGAAGCATTTTGTATATAATTTTCTGCTCTATAATATCAACTAATATTATAAACAAACTTTACAATCCCTTTAATGCTCATGTTGGTGTCAGGTATTGGTGAAGAGTAGTGGGTAGATAACTTTGGATGGGGTACACGGAACTATGGTGCGAGTTGGTTGAGTTATGCTTTCGTAATGGCATGGATGTGGTTTGTTCTTTCTTCAAAAAGAGAGTCCCGTTACAAAAGATCATACAGGAAAGGGTTGCACACAACGTAAATGGGTTTGCTGGTGGTTAGAAAGTGATAAAGATTTTAAGCAGATGAATAGTTTTGCTTACTTGGGGGAATGATTTCTGGAGATGTGAGGTCGGGTATGATTCCGTTATTCGGTCGGTGGCTCTGGCCTGAAGAAACGTACAGAGGGTTATGTCAGGTATTTACGGGCTTGAGACAGTAGTATGTCTGGTACTCGGTAAGAGCAACTCCCAGTTGTGTGAAAACAATTAGATGAGAAGGATCGCAGGGGCTAAGCGGGTGGACATGGGTAGGGTTCGATGATATTCGGGGGATATTGGGATGACAAGGAGTCTAGAGAGGGTGGTCTGGGGCACATGGTGTGGGCTCAGCATGATGGACGTATGGATGGGGGAAACTTCCGAAAATGGCGATGTCGCACATGGGTGTTGATATGGCTTCTAGCAGAGATAGGGGTCGACGATTGGATGGCTATGGGTATAGGGGGTGGAGAGCTTTGACCAATGATGCGGTTGTAGGTTAATATTTTCTTCTTCGACCCTCGTTAGAGATTCAAGAGGTAGATCAAAATATATGATATCAATATTCCCCATCTTTCTTTTCAGTCTATTATTCTGATATACGTGACGTCATTGATGACATCACTGTGTTTAAACGGAAAGAGGTAACGTTCCTGGTAAAACTAAAGAAAGGTCATTACATTGACCGATGGTTGGGGACGGTGACTAACAGACGGGGCACCGATAAGTGTGTCTTTATATCAGCTGTTACTGGTAATTATAACTAACTTTGGCATACTTTAATGCAGATGTGTATAGACCTATATACGTTTCCAATATGTAGTGATTGCATACCTCTTATGTGTTTTTGCAAATATTAAGTTTGAAATCGATAAATCATTATACGTATTTGAAATTGTATCGATTATGTTTTTGGTAATTTTTTGCAACTAGAGTATGCATCCCATGCATTTTGTTACAAATTCAACGCCCATCCAAATTCAACTTGTTTTATTATATCGCCAACCAGATTGTACAATTATTAGTAGGCCTACTGCTTTTATACATCCTGTCAAATTAATGTGACATTTGTGGAACATAATTTGACAGGATGTATTTAAATTTAATGCAATAACCAAATCACATCTATGATTCAAGAAACATCGAATGTTTTAATAACACCGATATGGTAGTTATCGTCCATTCGTGGGTTGATAACTGCCGAGTATATGGCAATCACAATGTGAACTAATTAGCTTAAACAGTGTATCATCAATAAATCCAGTTCGTCGAAAATATTATCCATACACCTAGTTTATGCAGTGATACACCCTGTTTGTCGATACACAGTGTTATTTCGCTAAACTATATTTGTCGTTAATCGCTGCTTTATCACCCGATAAACGAAGTTTTATCGGAAAACACTGTTTATCAACTTGATATATAAACAGGGTTTTCCGATAAACCTCATTCATCGAAAAAGGTTGTTTATTGATAAACGTAATAAAATAGTGTATAACTTGATACACAGGATTTATGACATCTAAACTGAGTTTATCTGAAATACAATTATTGCACATTGAGCGTATAGCGTGATATGATATGATATGATATGTGTAAAAGGGAACTGTGAATCCATCAGTCTGGGAAAATCAGTAACTTGGAAGAAGAAATCAGTACACGCATGGTACACAAATTAGAAGACAAGGTTTGGGGGTTAATATGCCGTTAAGAAAGTATATGTATACATACCCTTATCACACGGGAGGCGGTGCCAGAAACTTTTCCCCAAAATCATAACATGCAATACGAAGCGCTGGTCTTTTTCTCTAAACACATTTCTTGTCACTGGTTACAAAAATAGTATATGGTGATCACATTGATATTTCAAATCGGTGTTGAGTGTTGTATATTTATGTTTTTCGAAAAGCGGTCAGCTGTATAGGGGATTATTCATATAAGGTCCGACCCCATTATGGTAAGGCAATACACACGTATATAAAGTAATACACAACACACACACACATAAAGTGAAACCAATAAGAGAAAGAGGAATAGAATAAATGTTATCTGGCTGTGTAATCTGATAATAGGGGAAGGTGTATTTTTTGGGGGAAATTTGGGAAATAAAAAATCGTTATCATTTGGTGTTAGGTAAGCAACATTTATAGTTCTTACATATTGTTGATCATTGTAAAAATACACCAACTCTGCAACATCGCTGGAACATTGCTTTATTAAAATACTATGCAACTTTATAATGCTCAAATGTGTTGTATACTATGTTTTTCACTTTAGCGTACATGGAAGTTTGTAGGGGTAGGGGGAGCACTCGTTTGAGTTGGACTGACTGTTGTGACGTGTTTAAGAGGTTTGTTGGGGTGGCGATTGGAGGGTCGGTGTTATGGCTATATGGAGGAGGGTAGCTCTGGCCAATGTGACGGCGGTCAGTTGGTGTATTCTTCTTCACCTTGTTAGGAATCCATGATATATAGAGAGAGATTTTTACAATGATACCCACATATAATATAAAAATATCGTTTCAAAAATATATAGGCATATATATATATACATATATGGGTGAATTTCAGGTAAACTACCACAAAGCCCATAAATCAACTTCAGTGAAGCAATACTCAAAAGGGGATAACTTGTATGTTCATGAAAATACAAATTTATATTGATGTCAGTACTGTCAATCTACTATGCCATACATGTTGTCAAAAGGTTTATCCTTTGCCGCAAGCGCGCATTACTAGTTTGAATTAGTGTGCAAATTTGGATGGCAAATATTGCGCTGGCGGGGTTGGTAACGTTGCAGCTCTGCCAAGCTTTGTCAGACAATAGCATATATCAATATAATTTATAATATGCTCAAAATAACCGAGGCACCGAAGGCCATGGCCTCCGCGTGCCCTTCAGTTTGGTCTTGATGCCCTCCAAAATAATTGTACACCGAAGGTCAAATTTTGCATTGACTTGCTGTGCTGTGAGGTGCCCCCTTCGTGGTTATAACTGGCTACCTAATATACGCTTTCAAAACATACCAAATAATATGAATTGGGTCTCATTATTTTTAAACAGCGGGGCATTTAGTATTCCCTTGGAAGGGCAACAAAATTCCGTTCAAGTAAGTACCTTTTTTTCTTCTTATGCGTAGGGATAACATATCATATGTGGTTTGGGTTACTACCTCAAAATTGAAGAATAGACATGGGCAAGTAATAACAGTTGAACAAACTTTCCTAACTTTGATAATTATTGAAAAAATATTGTGATCATCAAAATTATGCCGTCATTTTCCGTCCAAGTGAAAGTGATGTTCGTTACATTTTCATAACGACATTAAGCAAATTTAAATGTAAGTTAATTGATGGTAATATACATCATGTGATACCCCCCTGGACACTGTTTGGAAATATGACAAACAATGGACACTGTTTGGAAATATGACAAACAATTGCGAAAATAAATATTTGTCTGTTTTTTACGAACATCACCAGGGTGTCCGTTACATTAATTCATACACTTAATGGCGTATTATGACTTTCTAGTACATATAAATAACAATTATAAAAAGATAAATAAAATTCATTCCAGCATTGGTGACAGTGCTACAGGATAACAAAATAACGGACATCACCGTGCTGTCCGTTATAACTATTTTTTTTCACATTTTGCCTCTTGAACTGCTGAAACCAAGCAGATGTTGGGTATTTATGATTCATATAACAATTACAGTTCAAATATTTTATCAATCTTGAATAAAAATAAGAAAAATACCATTTTGTCAATTCTAAAAGTAAGTTGACATTTTGGGGTTAATAATTTATATCATAGTGCTTACAAAACATGATATTTATTGAAACTCATGATTATTTTTTCAACAAAGTTGCTAATATGAGTATCCATTAATTTCATCAACATGAAATCAATGCAATGTTTTCAGGTGGATATTATATCAATAGACCTAAATCAGTATACATCAATAGATCAATAGACCTAATATACATTATGTCTCGTAAGTCTGGGGCAGGATCTCGATGTCTCCTGCCTCGTAAGTCTGGTCATCTTTTCGCAAAGAGTACGGAGTTATCCCGGGTGGTTTTTATGTTTCTCTCGTTTTTATGGTACATCTGTTTGTATTGTTTAAATTTCCTGAATGGGATATGAATATTAAACATATCTGGCACTTATATAACCTTAGCTGTTTATGTGCCGTTAAGCAACTAATAATTTAAGTATCTAATTGATTTTGGGGTTCAATGATGACCACTAACAATGCAGTTGTACATTGCCGCGTTCAAAGCGGTGTGTTTTCAGGTCGTATTTTGATTTTCTCGTTTTTTGCAGTACTGTATCTGAAAAACTAATATGGATGTATGGGCCATAGTCATTATTTTCGGGAAAATAATTTGTTTTACATTAGAAACAATAGTGCAATTTGTTCTATATCAAACTTTTTGATTTTGGGAAAATGCAACACCATTGCGGCGGTTTACCTGAAATTCACCCATATTCACTTACATATCATATAGGCTCACCTCTGGCACTTATATAACATTAGTTATCAACATAGTTAGTGTAATAATGAATCCACATTATTGTAATTACATGATAGTTATCAACATAGTACGTGTATATATTTACTTTTCAGAGAATACAGCTAACGCAAAGGACATACAATGGTCTGCCTACATCAAACAGATGTTGCAATTAAAGGACTATACATATATTACTAAAATCGAAGGCATCTGCATAGACGCAGGTAAAGTACACACATAATAATTATAATAATGATGATTTATATAGCGCTTTTCCTGCATAGGACCAAAAGTCACAGCGATTTTTAATGCACATATGTTTTATACATATATTAAATTAATGTACACATGTGCATAATCAATGTTCATGAAAATTAAAAATGTATTAATTATAATGAAGTTTGAAAAGATGAGTCTTAAGAGACTTCTTTAAATGGACCAAGGTATCATATGATTTGACACTATCTGGTAATTGATTCCAAAGTGTAGCAGCTACAAATGCAAAACATTTACTGCCATAGCAAGTGATATTATAAAGTGGTTGTACTTTTTGGTCTTTACCAGCAGAGCGCAGGTTGCGAGAAGGTTTATAAGAACGAATCAGTTCACCAATGTAAAGCGGCAGGTTAAATCTAAACCCACAAAAGGTAAGAACAAGGATTTTGAAGCCAACGCGGGACTTAATAGCTGTATGTCAGGCCCTGTTTCGAATGATAATCGACCAATCACATCACAGATAATATAACAATAAAGTAACGCCCGAGGCACCGCGAATTGACCGCTTCGATACAATAAACATAATGTACATTATACCTATTTATTTGTAGGATGGGTACTACTTTAAGTGAATGGTGGTAGCAAGACGGGAGCTTTTAATTATTTTCAACCAGATTTCATCCAGAAATTAAATTGACAGTAGGCCTACGTTATGCACCTCCTGTTTTTCAAAGTTTATTTTACCAATTTGTTTAAGGGTCTTGAAATTAATCACAATATGATTATATATGTATTATATAAATATATATAATAAGTATAAACTATATAATGTGTAATATATTTGGTGTATATTTTGATATAACTCGGTGTTAAGGCAACAGGCCGTGATAGTGTGATGAGGTTTCGAATCCCAGTGCTGCTGTTGGTTATTCTGACATATGTAGCCACATAGTCCACCGAGGGTTATAGGTTGACCTCGGGAAGGGCATCCGGTCTAAAAAGGTTACGCCGCTTCTGCAAGCCCTTGCGTTCGTAGTGCACCATCTATTATAGCCCCGCGAGGGTATTGACAAGATGTTACACAACTTCGTGTAGGCCCATATAATAAATATAATCCACATGCACTACCGTATTCAAGTACTGTATGTATTGATGTATTGATATTATATTGATATATATCTGCAGTATGTCTCAAAGGAGTCAATAAAGTTACGGAAAAAATATTACTATGATTTCTCCTTTGTCAATTATTTAATGTGCTTGCTCTAATAATAATAATAAATATATAGCGCCAATTTTGTACAAATACATTCAAAGGCGCTGAACAGTTATTTTTACAGTTTACCCCTGATCACATAGCGTGGCGCAATGGTTAGAGCATCCACCTGCAAGCCGGGAGACCAGATAGTGGTTTTGTGTCCGCTAGGGTTCGATACCCCTGAAGGTCGGGTCATACCGAATACTTTAAAAATGGTACATGTTGCCTTCTCACTTGATGTTCAGCGTATGGGATTAGAGCATGGTCAACAATCCAGTGATCCTCGACTA
>JAODAI010028016.1:0-12579 GCA_027575025.1 Scotoplanes globosa | reverse complement strand
CATCCTTAATGCCACTCCTAATCTACTCCCCATAACATCGAGAACATTACACACCCTAGACTCCCCTATCGGCCTCAGGATCTCCTAGGCCCCGTCTCCTAGGCCCCACCTCCCGGCCGGCCTTGGCCTCGGTACCCAGATCTGAGCTCCGCCCGATGACGGCAGTATAGTCCTCTTTATTTCTCGTCTTAAACCCCATAGCATCTATTAATTTGGTCTATCAAGATTCATTTTAATATCTTGAAAATAAATAGAGAATCGTGTGGAATACCTACCGCAGCAAAGAACCCGTAGCCGTGTATTGCAGTGGATAACGATTTGAATCCACTTTCCACGCTTTCAATTGTACTTCGAAACTTTCGGATGAAGAACTGCAAAAGAAGAGATAATAACTGTTGTATTATCTGTATGTGCACGCTTGATTCAGTCATTTCTATATAGACATAATAGTTAGGAGTTACAATGTTCGTATGGTTGACGATTATAATATTGTCTCAGATTGAGGGTCTGGGTACATGTTGCCTGTACAGCGGACGACGTGACAAGAGGACGATCACATTGTTGGTCACAGATATATAGGTTTATTAGTTGTGCCATTTCATGCGCTTACAATGAGTGGTGAGGTAATCATACATATTAATGTAGTGCACATAATACAACAATAACAATTATTGGCCTCTAGCTTTACAAAGCTAAACGACCACTGACTTAAAACTTGAATGCTAGTGATACTTGTTCAAATTTTAAACAAAAAATAAGCACCTGAAATGGAATTGATGACATAACATACTGGAAACAATCCTGATCTGCCACATGGAAGGTATCAATGCAGATTAATTAGTTGACGGATCTAGTTTTTGACACTTTTCAACAACGAGGTAATATGGCCCAAAAAACTATAGGTGGATGAGAGATATACGGACGACTTTAGAAAGTGTAAACAAATTATCAATCAAAGAAGGTTTGCAGTGGTGTTTTTTCAACATTCTGAAATTTGTATCCCAAAATTTGCAGGAATTTTGGTTTCGTATTTTTCTCAGAACTCACCTGGAATTTGTTAACTGTGTGGGGATAGCAATCACTGTTGTAAGTACCTGACCTTAATAGTTTACTTGTTGCATATATCTGACCCTAAACCTTGTTTTTGTGAATCATTTCACAAAAAATTGTAGAATGTGGAAAAAACACGAAATCAATCAAAAGATTGTCTTTAATATTGAGAAAAACTATTTTTTTCCCTATATAGGCCACCCATCTACCATTTCTTTTTACCTTGATTAATTATAATATATTTATGGTACATACCTTGAATATAGCTGCATCGCTGCTCTTCTTATTGGGTGCATTCTGTACCAGGAGCTCTGATATTTGTTTGAGGAAAGACTCTAGAGCTTTGAAGCCGGCTGCCCTCATATCCCGGTTACGATGTTCTGTCCACTCAGAGAAAATATCGAACATCACCTACAGAAAGTAAATGTAGAACGTCTATTTATATTCCAATGATGCGACTTTCACATCACTCTCTACAGGAAAATACGTCTTCAAAATGTTATTATCAGGCTAGTTTGGAAAGCGTCAACTGTTAAGAGAGAGATCAATTATTAACGGCACATCCGCAGTGAGGCTATATTAGTGGGGACAAGTCCGATGGGTTTTTAATCACATTATAAGCAATCAGCAGCGAGGCTAATAGTGGGAACAAGACCGATGGGTTTTGAATCACTTTATAAGCAATCAGCAGAGAGGCTATATTAGTGGGGACAAGTCCGATGGGTTTTGAAGCATATTATAAGCAATCAGCATAGAGGCTATATTAGTGGGGACAAGTCCGATGGGTTACGAAGCACATTATAAGCAATGCCCACCAGTATTGAAGAGGTCTGGTTTATATCCGGACTATTCTATATTAACAGCTTTCTTTGTATTATATAAATAAAATATCCAACCTCGACTTGGAAGTTATATCATTGAGCTGCAACGGTACATAGCGATATATAAACGATTTAGCGGTATTATTTACATACCCTAGACATGAAAACATATTGACAAACTGTACCAGCATTATAATTGACAACAGATGCTCCCAGCACTCGAGGTGTGATAAAATCATGGATTGAGATGTACTGTATATCGGATGAATTGAATATGTTTTCCGACACTTTTCAATGCAGATGTTATATGAGCCACCCAAACCTTTGATAAACCATTTAGAGCCACTGGAATATAATCATCACTCCATATTTGGACTCCTGACCGATCCTGACCATGAAGTTCAGAACAAAATAAGTGACCATTGTATTCCTCTTTTAGAATCAACTATACATTTGTATGAGGTTTGTTAAATAGCGATTTCCCAGCCATTAATATAAATAGGCGTACATACATTTATTGTTATTCCTCTGAAAATGATGATGGCTAATTGGGAGACGATATCCTAAGTAAATGTTAGGCTAGGGCATATCGAATATCAGACAGGCAGTTTTTGAAACAGCATAGAAAGAAAAGTAGTACAATTAATCCAAAAACATAGGCCTACTTTAAAACCAACGGTGACCGTTGGATGAGATTTCTTGAAGAAACTAAGTTTGAATCCCTCAAATAGTTAGGCAAACATTCAAGCAACTTGATTGTTTTTGCCCAATTACTTTCACAGGCTAGAGGTTCCCATGTAGAACCATAAAACCATGCCATTCAATAGGTGAAATCACAAAGTAACAAACAGCTTTGGCGTGTCATACGTTGACTTACTTGGAAAGTTCCTACAATTATTTCATTTTCGCAGCAGACTCCACCTATATACTACTAATATTACTAGCTCACGTATGTGTGTGGTGCTGTAGGCCTATATATGCACTCAGTGTTATGGCACTGTACTACAAGTAGGATATTTAATGTACAGGTACCTTTTGGCAGAATCACGTTTCTATTAACCCTTTCAAGTCCAGCTAGCTTTCAACACTGCCTCTTCTGAGCGACAGCTAGATTTTCCAATATTGCGAATATATGACAATGACTCTTCAATTATTATTGAAAATAACTAAACATGCTCTGATCAATTTGTAGAACACTTATCTTTATTATGATACCAAAATCAACTAGGTATGGTGAACGATGGTCAAGTTATGGAATATTATCTATGAGCCTCTCCATCGGACCGTTAGTTCCATTGTCTAACTATAATATCATGCATACGTATTCCGGGAACTGAATTTCCGGATTTTGTATGTTCAATAACTTAAAAAATTTCAATGCCAACCTAACTGAAGTTTGGGATCATTAGGTCGAAAATTTAGTGATGCGTCGATTGCAACCGGATTTAAGTTGGCAGGAGGTGAACCGAATGTACAAAATCTGACCATATGCGACCATAGAAATATGACCATGGCGTCCTGAGAAGGGTAAGTGATGGTGCATTTATGCGTCCATGGCATTGAGAGGGTTAATCCGTCAATGCTACTGATAGTAGAATTGTCGTTACGCACACTTTGTGTGTGGCGGTTTGACCACCCGGATGCGTCCCGATATAACCGACAGTGCTGGTTATCGTCTCGATAGTGGTTTAGTTGAGGGTAAATTGTATCCTTATTTGGAGCACACTACATTCATCAACAAACGTTTACTCGAGGGGCCAAAATAAGAAGCTCTGAGACAACATAGTATATATTATTAGAAAATTTCAGTTTGTATTGTGATACGGAATTATATGACAAATAATGCATTTCTATATGATGAATATTATATATCGCTAAAATATTTATATTCATTGAAGAAAAAAATTACTTGAAGAAAATTTACTTGAACTCGAGTATTAGGTCGGCAACATACTGGATGCTGAATAACATCCGTTATGAAAAACTGTAAAATTTATTCTTTAATACTTTCATTACAACTTCCATCCATCTATCAGTCTAGCAAATGCATATAAGTTGAGATTTGTGGGACGATAGGTATTGGCTACGTGATTGAATTTTATAAACAGGAACCCATATATATACTGTTTCTGAGTTACACTCGTAAACAGTAAGAACATCAACATACATACAGTATGATCGCGCAACAGTGCATACTATCAAACTATTGTATGTCAGTTTGGACTATTATCACACGGTTATAACGGAAATGAAGTATCAATGAATCACAAAATAGCACGCATTATCAAAAAGATCTGGAGAGAAATATTAAAATAACTATATGCACCTGATAGTCCTTGTACAGGAGTGTGTTGAACTGTGCCGCATGCCTGCTGAATATATTCAGCCCAGCGTCGGGCACGGCATAGCGGGCCATCTGTACAGACGGCTTTATCGCCATCACAGAAAATTTATATATGTCTGCCGTGTACTTGCCATCTGTTGGAAAAAACAGAGATGAATCATCACAAAATTGAAAAATATTGTCTTTACTTGACAGTTCTTACTCAATCATTTATTAGGTTCCCGGGCCCGTTTCAACGAAGACGTTGTACGAGTCACCCACAGCCTTGGATACAACAGTTAGATCCACTGGAATATAATCACTGTGAGTCTGTGTTTGAAGTCCTGACCTTCCGATCACGGGGCCAACGCTCTATCAACTGATCTGACCGTTGGTATAAAGTCTACTAGTTACAGTGTTGGTATAAAGTCTACTAGTTACAGTGTTGGCACGACCATTGCTGTCATGATACCATAGATATGTCAGGAAGAAAAGGACAAAAAGGCAAAGATGATCAGCTGGAGATATCAATGAAGGAACATTCGTGGGTATTGGACAAAATATGTTCAATGAGCAACAATGTATTATATCAAACGCTATTAAAAAGCATGTCAACAAAACAATACAAGTTGACATTTAAAGTTTTAAATTATAAGTAGCTAACCTGCACAATAAGTGCTTTGCACAATGATATGACTACACTGACTTCTTGACACGATTCAATATCATATTCATAATAAAACTTTAACTGGGGGAGTTTATTAGTAATATACAATTGTAGGCTGTTTTGGGGATTTGCCTCATCAGATGCCCATCAAAGACTGTGGGACCAGTGACCAGATTCTAAATACATTTACTCATACAGCAGAGTCATCCCTAAAAGTGCTTAATTAGCTCCACAAATCTAGTCCGGCAAGATTTTTTAGAAAATATAACAATCTATAAAATGCTTTATATTCAAGTGGCTCGACACTGGTCTCACCTTCTTCCACTGACTGTGTAAAATGGACCAGGGTGTGCGACAGACCGACCAGACATCCAGCTATTGTTGTCATTTCAGGTTTCTTGGTCTTGGACATCATCTGTCACGAAGGAAACAAACGATAAAGATTAATTAATCATGTCTCAATATTTAACAAAAAAAAGTTTTGGAAAAATATGATTAGTTGGTGTATTTTTCTGCGGTCATATTTACTGATAGTTTGTACGCCCAAAATCCTACAAATTCTGTACTCACTTACATAAGTGCTATTCAGAAAGCTTTCGTACTTGGTTTTCACAAAAGGATGCTTAGAAAGGGAAAGTTTTATAACATTGCATGTACTACATTTTGTATGGTGAGTCTGTGTATTAAAAGACACACTAGCAGACTAGCGTAGAAGCACATGGGGCAGTAAGCCACTGGTACGGTGTCACAATTGAATGGACTCCTAAAATCAATCTGAGCCTGGTAAGTACTTTTTCAACAACAACATTTAACAACAATACTGCCTGTAGGGTGTTTGAAATATATTTTTTTTAAATTGAACAGCAGTAACTATTTGATTTCTTTCAACTTTATTTCAACCATGGCATGACAATAATAATTATTATACAAACATATAACATTAATAGTAAATAAATTTCAAAATTTTCTAAATAAATGTGAACTAGGTTGAGGAGAAACTAGTGAAAGTTACTAAAAACTATATCCATGTTGAACAAAGTAAATTGAGGCATAGTAGAGCTTTGGTCAAATTATCCCTGTACTGACCTGTTGCTTCAGTGTACTGACGTAGACGCCCATCAGCTTCTCACCGTAAGGTAGCATCTCTTCAGGGTAGTGTTCCGCAATCACACCAAGAACCTCAAATAAACCATATTTCACTGAATGGAAAATATAACAAGAAATCAAAAACATACATTAGGGCTGTAATTTGTAAATATAAGTGTTTACAGACCTATTTGAAATTGTTTGCAAAACAGTCTAACCATATTTCCCACTGGTCAGCCAGCCTTGGATTGATCACACAACAACACTCTATTCACTGAGCTAAGTCGGATATGTTATAAGGACACTCTATTTTCATATGTGACCTGCTCTGACAAAATGAGTCAGAAGTCGCAAATAAAGTTATTAAGTTACATTTGAAAATGTGAAACGACACAGCTAATCGGGTATTATGTCGGGAATTTTCATTTTGAGATAATGACGTATTTAATCAAATTTATTTATTTATTGTCAAAATAATTATTTTTTATATATTTCAATATTTTCAACAATTACGTTCCAATTCATAGATTATCACTATTAGATTTGGGGAAAATGTTGGAAAACAGGGTAAATTTTGACTTTTGTTCAAAATCATAAAATTGAGGGCGCTATTAAAATATCCCATTAATGTGCATAAATCTGCTTACATTAAGTAGAGAAAGTTTAATTTTGATCAATATTAATTTCATAGTATGCATTGTTATTGAAGTTAAAAAATTATGACCACATCATTGTAATTATCATTTTAGAACCTAAAAGCATTGGACAGCATTATTAATGTTACTTTGAACAATAAACATTAATACGTGATTTTGGTTCATTATTTAAATTTTACCCGAAAATAAACAGCCCAATTCCAATTTTGAGCCCCTTTTAAACACCATCATTTTATGATTTTGATATCAAAATAAAGCGAAGACTTGAGTCTTTCCAAAAACACCAAAAAACAGAAATCTATCATGGGCGACATAATACCCGATTAGCTATGTTGCCTCACAAATATGTATACTTGAACACGCGTTAACACGCGCATGGTAGAACATTATTCAATACAAATCACACATTATAGGTATTTCTCTCAAAATATGACATTCCCAACATGTGCCTTTACATACCAAACGAAAGGTAATTATATACATATTATTTAAATTTGAGTTATCTAATTTTATATTTTGGTCACTTCCGACTCATTATATCAGAGCAGGTCACAAATGTTTGTAAACATTAACAAATGGCTCAATTTTAATTTTATTTACCCCGTTTAATGAACAATAATATGTATCCAGCATTGCTGTTATAATTTTAACGTCTGGGCAATGAGCTGTTTAGTCTAAATGATACCGATCCCTTATTTGTGTATTCATGATTATTCCAGGTTATATTTTTATCAAAGTACCTGATTGTGATGCCCGGCCTGCCTGCATCACCTCCTGATAGAACCTCTTGATGAGTACAACAATCTCGAGATCTACATCATTGTGGTGTTCAGACGATAGCTTTAATACCTGAAATAGAAAAAAACAACCAGTTTGACATTTACTATAGAATAATAGTAGACTAGCATTTTAATTTTTTTTGCTGCAGTGTGGCATAATATTTACCTTCATTTACCTTGATTCATCAGTAGATGTGATCGGTTAATGGATCTAAGGATCCCTCTAATAACCAAGATATTGTTGCAAATGTCCTTTAAATATATTAATACTCGGAGCATTGACTGCCACACTAGGTAATCTGTTCCAGTCATTGATAACTCTTTGTGAGAAGAAATACTTTCTAATGTCGGTTCTGATAGGAGACTTGAGTAGTTTGTAATTGTGGCCTCTTGTCCTAGTGTTAGTTGAAAATCAGAATATCTCCTCAACATTAATGTTCTCAATACCATTACTAATTTTATTTAAAGACTCCATTTAGATCGGTTCTTCTTTCTCGGTCTTCCATAGTCATAAGATTACATTGTCCGAGTCGTTGGTCATAAGATAGATCAGCGAGGCCTCAAACCATTTTGGTGGCCCTACGTTGAACTTTTTTCAATCTTGTTGATGTCCTTCCTTAGATGAGGTCTCCATGCTTGCACACAATAGTCTGTGTGTGGTCTAACAAGGCTTTTGTACAGCCTGATGATAATGTTCTTCTCTTTGTACTCAATGTTCCGCCAGATTAATCCTAGAAGTTGGTTGGTTTGCTTTATTGACGGCTGTTGCACAGTGCACATCTGGTTTCAAGGACTTATGTTACCACACTCCTAAATCTTTCTCTTTGACAGATAGCTTTACCCATTCAGCATATACTATATATATTCCGCCCCATGTGCATTACGCTACATTTATCCATGTTGAACTCCATCTGCCACAGCTCTGACCACATATGACTTGGTTACGTCACATTGTGATGTCACAGTCGGGATTCAGAGGTGACCAAGGAACACCCTGGGTCAAAACGTTTTATTACAAAAGAAATCGTAGGATATTACGCTATACAAAAAGTAATTATTAGGTGAGTGGATGAGCTGAAGATCATAATGCTAAACTCCTTTACTGCTAATGCTATGTGATGTGGAATCAGGTTATTTCCTCTTTGGAAATAATTCCCTTGGAAAATTTCTCCCCTGAAAGCCAATTTTCCCTGAACAATCCCGGAGGATTTGAAAGGGGATAAATTATACCGTGAGAAAGCTTGCTTCTAAGTTCTAAAGGGGAAATTATCCCGGAGAAACTGATGTGGGAAATTGTCTGGGGGTCAGTGCTAAAATTAATATTAAATATAGTCAAGCAATCGATAACTAAATTCCTGTCACTAGTGTAGAAGACTGGGCGGAGTAAACGGTCCGAAACTGTGACTTTCATAATGGCGAAACCAAAATAATAACCACATTTGCATGTTAATAACCGACTTACAAGTTTTAAATCGTTCTTAAATTAAACTTTGTAAATTAAGAAGTTTAATCGTTCGGTAGTTAAGAACGATCTATTCTTCCTAAATACCTACAAAGATTAAACTTACAAAGTTTTGTAAATATTCTTTGTGAAATAGGAGCCAGGTCATGTTTGAAGTTTTGTAAATAATCTTTGTGAAATAAGACACTGGTCATGTTTGAAGTTTTGTAAATAATCTTTGTGAAATAGGACCCAGGTCATGTTTGAAGTTTTGTAAATAATCTATGTTAAATAGGACCCAGTCGATGTTTTGAGTTTTGTAAATAATCTTTGTGAAATAGGACACTTGTCATGTTTGAAGTTCCGTAATAATCTTTGTGAAATAGGACCCTGGTCATGTTTAAAGTTTTGTAAATAATCTTTGTGAAATAGGACCCTGGTCATGTTTGAAATTCCATAAATAATCTTTGTGAAATAGGACCCACGTCATGTTTGAAGTTTTGTAAATAATCTATGTTAAATAGGACCCTGGTCCATGTTTTGAGTTTTGTAAATAATCTTTGTGAAATAGGACCCAGATCATGTTTGAAGTTTCGTAAATAATCTTTGTGAAATATGACCCTGGTCATGTTTGAAGTTTTGTAAATAATCTTTTTAAAATAGGACCCAGGTCATGTTTGAAGTTTTTGAAGGGTGTGAACAGATTTTGATTTACATTCAATCACCGCCAAACAGGCTTCTTCCCTGGGCTACAGGGTATCACTATGACCAATATCAACTTGATCTGACATACTGTATGGTTACTGAGATAGAGTGTTCACAGGCCATTTCTTGAGATACTTAAAAGCTACATCAACTAATAATTAATATACATGGTATAAACTTGATCCGACTTATGGTTATTGAGATATCATGTTCACAAGCCATTTATAAGATGTTTGAACTAAACACAGCCCGCTAATTAGTTCTAGAAAGATATTCGCAATACACAATAATCAAGTAAGCATCCTCTGTACTGTAGGCCTATATAGGAATGAAAACCAAATTGCCTGTATAAGTGTCACTAGCGATTTTGCTTTGACTTTTGCCGATTTGTCCCGTAAATAGAGAGCGACGCAGGTGTCTTTGATTTTGGCGGCGTGTTGCAGGAGATGGCCATGTTTCTTATCGACGAATCCACCGATGAGTCTCAGCGTCTCTTCCTTGCAGCCAATAAACTGAAGAGAGAGATAAGAGAGAGAGAGATCATTTTCATAACAAAACTTTTTATCCAGCTCACAATCATGGACTTGATGATACAACAAACTGGAGAATGACAATTTATAGGGTAAAATAAATGAACAAAAATGTGTTTGCAAAATATTAAAATAGGAAGGAAATGTTTTGGTAAATAATATTTGTTTGGTACAGGATGATGGGGCAATGAATGAATGAATGGGTTTACTGGCCCATGTCAACGTAGAGGTTATATGAGTCACCCAAAGCCTTTGCTATATCAGTTAGAGCCACTGGAATATAATCATCATCACTCCGGATTCAAACTCCTGACCTTGCGATCATAATAAATAATGGTAATAAATAACTTGTCCATTAACACAGTTTGGGCATACAGGCATACATGCTACAATGGTAATAAATAACCTCTACATGTCCATTAACACAGTTTAGGCATACACGCCTACAGGCTACAACGGTAATAAATAACCTATACATGTCCATTAACACAGTTTAGGCATACAGGCATGCAGGCTACACTGGTAATAAATAACATATACATGTCCATTAACACAGTTTAGGCATACACGCCTACAGGCTACAATGGTAATAAATAACCTATACATGACCATTAACACAGTTTAGGCATACAGGCCTACAGGCTATAACTTGGTAATAAATAACCTATACATGTCCATTAACACAGTTTAGACATGATGCCTACAGGCTACAATGGTAATACATAACCTATACATGTCCATTAACACAGTTTAGGCGTACAGGCCTACAAGCTACAATGGTAATAAATAACATATACATGTACATTAACACAGTTTGTAGTTTTTCAAAACTATGATAAATGAGATTCACTGTTCAAAATATCACATTAATGTGTAAAAATCTGCCCATGGTGTACATTATTAATAATAAGTATTTTTTTATCAATTAACAATTCCATAATTTACATTGTTATTGAAGTTAAAATTTATGACCATTATAATTTGGATTATTGTTTAGAATTAAAATCCATAGGACAACATTATTGAATGTAACTATGAACCATAAACCGTAACACATGATTTCTGGTCATTGTCATTTAAACTTTATCTGAAAATGGATACTCTCGCTTCCAATTTTAAACACCTTCCAAATATCATAATTTTAAGCTAAAGAACTCCTCTTTGTTTTATCACATTAAAATCACAATATGAATTGCCATGGTGTGTCGCATATTTTGTTGCCGTTTTCTTATGGAGGGACCTGGTCGTGATATCTGGGAGTTGTATAAATACAGTTGTCTGCCTTTGAAGCCAGTAAGAGTGTAACATACCTCATCTTTGGTTGCAGTCTTCTTCAGAAGATTCAACAGCCCAGTGTCTTTGTGAAATAATTCTGATGTTGAAAAAGCTGTCAAAAAGAAAAAGAAAATCTTATATTACAAAGTACAATGTCTTAAAATACTAAAACAATATTAACAAGAGCCATGCATACAGGATGTGCGGTTTCTTATTTCATATAAATACTATTGAGAAATTGAGAAACATATTCTAAAGGGTCATTCTCTGTCAAATAGAAACAAAAACAAGAGAGTCCAACGACTCAGTTTGATTCCTTGCCATTTATTATTAAAGACTAGTTTTTAAACGGGTCAATACTTCACGGTAGACATATAGACGGAGCCGATGGGACATTTAAAGTCTTTGGTATGACTCGACTTCCAGCAGTCTCGACCTGACATGAACTTGACCTTTAATGACCATGTACGATGTGGCAATTTTAAGGTAAAATAAGAATATTCGCAATCACGATGCATGCACAATAATTATACTGTTTTTTTATTTTATTCCGATGTTCGCATGTGTATATAACCCTAATGATGTATTTTTATGACTCCAATTAACCTTTAATGGCCTTGTCCGATGTGGCAATTATTATTGAAAATATTCACAATTACAATGTACACACAATTCTGCAAATTTGATTTAATTGAATTATTGCAAAAAATGTCAAGGAATAACAGTACTGTGTACACAACCTTAATTATGCATTTTTATGACTCAAAGTTACCTCTACTGATCTTGTACGATATGGCAAACGATGCAGAAATTCTGTTTGCAATCCGACGTTTGCACAGTGGAGTTATTGCAAAAGACGTCAAGGAATAACTCTGCACTATCTTAATTAAACATCAGATAACTCCAAGTGACCTTTAATTTTACGTATGTGCCGTTTTTTATGAAAAAAAATTGCAATCCCGTAACACATACAGTGTTCGATTTTAACTGTCATCCGGGACTACCAAAAATAGTGCTGAACTACCCAGAGTCCATCTGGTGGTAGTCAGACGAGACGGATGATCTTTTTTTTCTTCTGTTTTTCTGTAACCTGGGCTTCTACACATCTACAATCACATAGTCTGAGTTGGAGTACAATAGAGTTGGAGTATAATTTAGAGTTGGAGTACAATTTAGAGTTGGAGTACAATTTAGAGTTGGAGTACAATTTAGAGTTGGAGTACAATTTAGAGTTGGAGTACAATTT
>JAODAI010027905.1:0-12584 GCA_027575025.1 Scotoplanes globosa | reverse complement strand
GCTTTGAGGTGTGACTTTTGTGGTCCTATGCAGGAAAAGCGCTATATAAATCATCATTATTATTATTATTATTATTGTAAAGATCTGAATTGTACACTCACATGCACCCAATCACGCACCCTGGCAATTTAAGATGTAATGTTGCAGAAAACAGACACTGAGATGCCATAACATCACTCTGGCATAGATGTTACGACGTGACGTAACGTGGACGACTATTTCATTGCAATTTATAAATTGTAATATACCCATACAGCCGTGGCGACATAAAGACGTTGGTTTTAAAATATAAATACCCAAGACGATTGATAAATACTCAAGTGTTTATTTCTATCTGAAATCGCTACCAACAGGACAGTCATAAATGGAACTGATTACTATTCCTCGATTTTACCAGTCGTTGTAAATGGACATTTGGATTTAATTGAAAAAGTGATTCTCCAGTGTATATACCCTAACACTTCAGTCTTCATTTGATTATTTGAGGCAAATCATCATCGAAATAAAAGTCAAGGGTTGGATTAATACTGCGGAGTAAATGTTGTACAGCTTGGAATTATTGCATAATTAATTATCACAGCGTTACACATGTGTATTATTGTTGTTGGCGAGCGGCTACAACCACCCCGAAACCATTTATGGATCGCGGCTAATATAAGTTCGGTGGTTCTCTCGCAGTTATGATGCAAAAATATGGTTTTGTAACGTGGCTTATATACAAATTGTCATACAATTCAAATGTTATAATAAAATTGTTGTATAATGGGTTTAACGGTAGGGGTTAGTGATTTGGGAAGTAACCCTTCTAATCTTTTCTTCAATCTTTGCATCTATTTAAGACTATGTATATCTCAATAAGTATGATATATTATCATTATGTAATGTTGCTAATATAGCCTTTCTATCATTTGACTTCAATGTTAATTATTGTATTATTGATTAGATAATTTTGTATCTTAAAATAGACGACGGCTATGAATGTGTTTCATATCATATCAGGGTAATTATGATAGCCATTAGATGATCTTAATACAGACTATGTGGTGCAACGAACGGACAAGGGGATAGAGGGTAAAACCGGAGTGACCGAAATAAAACCTCTAGTTATGACATTCCACTTGCAAGTCCGACCGGGGTCGAACCCTGGACGTAGGGATACATGAGTGAGTGTAGGCAGCGCGTACCACTACGTCACAGCCAATCTCATACAGTCTATATATATTTCTTCCATTTCTGTAAAATACTTCCGGTGAGATTCGCTTTTGTATAAAGCCCTTGTTGAATGACGTTAATAACTTGATACTATATGTTCTTGTATATACTGTTATAATAGTTTGAATAATGAATATATTTGGCAACAGATAATTGATCAAATACTTCGACCAAATCGGAATTAATCGATGCAATTAAGCTGGAGATAATGATGTATACATATTAATTCCTAGGCGCTCTTTTTGTCCGATTTGCAATAATACCGTTTATACACCTTCAGAAACGCCTATAGAATGTCATTACGTTATTTCTTTCTGGTATCATTGCACATCGATAGCTTTCAGCAATTTTTTTCTCTTAAAAGTAAGTGGAAAAATAATTTTGTTTTTTTCCAACCATCTACATGTTATTTAAATTCCAAGTTGTACGCAGTCGGACTTGGGGTCCAAAAATCATAATGTCGACAAAAAAGTATGATTAAAAGTGCATTGAAATACTGTATAGTTTTTCAATTATGGGGTTTCTCAGAGATCATCCATATTTGGGGGCCTGGGGCTACATTACACCGAAAATAAATGAGGTATATCGTCTTCTCTTAAACAGATTTTGAAAGAGCGACGACACCTTATTCACAGTATACACGTTAACCACAGCCATAGAGCTATGGTTAGCGTCGGACCAGGTTTAGATAAATGGCAGGCACTATATTTGTCAATCTAGCTTTTCTATAATATTGTATACGGGAATGTATAGTAGTATAGCCTACACATTTATATACTACTATTGTTTTCCGCACTGTCTTATAGAATGCCCCATTGCGCCGCTGGTGACTCATGAATATATACCTTACACAGTGTATGGTGATTTGATTGTACATTTTAAGAGCGTTTTCGGCTGAAACGAATCGATATACTGTGGTGATTCGAACTAATACTTAATGTTACCACCAAATATTTGACATTTAAGGGGTATCTTGTCATTTGCCAATATTTACAGTATAGTTCATCCTTCAAATTTGACTGTCTGGCTTAACTGACCAGGTCCCGAGATTTGTATTACCTTAGTCGAATCGAGGGTAATTTGTATATTGAAATAATAAAAAATAAACGGAAATTGATTAGAAAACAAGAGTTAGGGTTAGGAATTTCTCCAAATTGTCCCCTTCCCCTCCCTGCAAAATCGACATCGGTCTTTCATAATCCGACCTCAAATTTCTATACAAATTAACATAAAGTAAGTTTCAGCAAGGTGCGGGCCTGGTGGGCGTCACCCATTTTTAGCAATGTGATTGCTCTACAACGAATAATTGCGTCGCAATCATGCGAAACCATTTATATGATTTCTGGCATTTAAAACCCTAAATACCTAACATGTGTTATAAACCCCTAATCATAGCCCTGTGTTATAACATTCTTATAACATGTTATAACACAGGTCGAAAATTACTATACAATGCGCTTATTTTGCCTCACCTGAAATATAATTTACTTATGTGGAGATGCATGCTAATGTGACCATTCGCATCATTCATCTTATTCACAAGTGCGTAATGAAGAAATATATATTTTAGGGATCTTAATATTCGCCCGATCGCTCTTCTCTACAAATTCCAGGTGTATTTGTTTACAAACATCTTAATGGCCTACTTCCCACAATTTATAATTCTTTCTTTAACCTAAATTTCGCCTTTTCATGTATTTTTTGCTATGTGTTTTCCTCCCTAAAATAAGATTCCCTTATTGCGATAAATATTGTTATATATTATACAAACAATGAATGGTTACGAGTGCAATGGGGCAGAATATTTCATCATAAGTTGAAAGATCCGCCTCGTTGAATGGAACCAGTGCAATCCATCATTTTTTTTGTATACAACATCCTTTTATTGATTTTAATTCAGTATTAATCGAAAAATAAGACATTGTTGTTTGTGTCGCCATCGCTGTATGCCTAGTTATAAATGGTATCCTTTATTGATTCAAAATCAGCACGGCAGCCGGATAGACAGCACCTTAGATTTAATACATACACATGTTCATACATCCGGCTACCGTGAGGATAGTGCGGACATGGCTAGAGTGTTTGAATGAATCCATGATGAATAGATGAATAGGTTTCCTGGCCCTTTTCAACGCAGTGGCTATATGAGCCACACAAAGCCTTTGATATACCAGTCAGAGCCACTGGAATATAATCATCATCAGGCTAACAGGGTACATTTTATAACTTCCCGTGCACTTTTTTATGTTTCATTACACAGTAGAGTGTTCCATTGCACGAAAGAGTGTTCCATTGCACGGTATATCGTGCAATGGTGCAAAATATTGAACACCATGTGACACACAATTGACCAATCAAATGTCTAGAGTAATCTTGGGTCTTGTATAATTACCTTTATATGTGGGCCAAATCCAGAACCTCCGTTTTTGCGACGGATGGACATTGACTAACAGTTTTCCCTGTATTATGTGAGCCCCATATGTTGGCCCATATGGTACCCACATGGGCTTGCTACATCGATTGGCATATACATATACCCATATCATCCTATTCGTACATAACATATGGTATCCACCAGACAACAATATTTCATGTATCATACTCACTGCAACCAGATCTATGGTGATAAAAGGACTGATTGCGTAGCAGACGCTCTGTCGCCTGCTCATCAGAAGCAGTATTGTTACATCTTCACCAGGAAGGAAGGCCGTTTTACGTAGCGTCACTTCCATGACATAGGTACCATAGCGCAGCACCGTGGAATATAGGGATGCCTGTGTAACAAAAATGAGAATATAATGACATTGATGAGGAAAACTTGTAATGAAGTAAACTGTCCAGCTGACGTATATATAGTTGGTAAAATAAGTTGTAACTAACTTTACAAAATTCAATATTAAAAGCTGGATTCATTAGTCTAGCACCCGCTATATTTGTTTCCATGTGAAGATCGCCAGGCTATTGTTTACATACTACACATTGGTGATGATGCATGGCTATATACCAGTGGTTCTAACTGGTACATCAAAGGCTTTGGTGGCTCATATAGTATCGTTGTTATAAAGGGTCAGGCAAGCTAATCAACCAATCAATCCAAGTTGAAAGCCGTGTGCACAAATCGGTAACATAACATCTTATAATGCTTTATATGACAACAAAGTCACTGTTTAAATTTATTCCAAGTTTCAACATAATTGTGGAACTGTGTTGGTATAGCATAAAGGAAGTACCTACACTTCGACAGGATGAATAATGATGTGAACTTTCTCTCAGACGAGGGTGTATGTTTCTACTATAATCGAATTATTTTGAAGAAGCAATACAATGTTCAAGGTTCAAGTTTATTTCACATATGATACAATATACATCATCTATAGTAAATCAATATTTAGCATACCTATGTGATGGACACTATGAAAACAACATGTGTTTACCAAGGCTAGTGCTAATGAAATAAAATGATTAAATATTCCATGGCAATATGCAATACTTATCCGATGGAATAACATAACCCCGACGAGGCAAGAGCTCTGCGATGAAAGTTAAAATATTCAACAGATTAGTCTACATTTACATTAATTTATATAAGCATCATACCACCGTCAAAGCATTCGTTCTTTCGGGGCACACAATTATGTTTAGGATTCGCCTGGTTATTCGGGTGAGCTAAAGACTATTTTGTGATCTTTGTCCCAAGCATTTCAAAATTGGATTCGAGAAACTTGAGAGCTTCTACGATCTCAACTTCTCAAAATGTTCACAGACAAGACCCCGTTGTAATGTCTTCAATCTCGAATTGAAGTGTGGAAGCGTTTGACGGTAAATTCAGTCGAATACTAATTAATACAAATAATAATGTTATTTATAGCGCCGAAATCTAAGACGCTTTAACAATTATTATCCCAATGCAGTCAGTCATTGGTGAACTTCTCGAACATAAACGTAAGAATAAGAGATATTAGCTAATTCAGCACTAAATTGACATGTAGATTCACCTCGCATGTTCCCAATTATAAACCTGGGTGAAGAGAAGCAATTAAGATAAAGTGTCTTGCCCAAGGGCACATGCCAAAAATGACTGGCAGCATACTATGTGATTCGAACAAGCGATATCACACTTATATACGAGCCAGTTACCCTAACCATTAGGCCATCTCGTCGAGGATATATACCTGCCAATATATTTCTGGCGAATACCAGTCCATCAATGGAATAGTGTAAGATTCACTGTGACAATAATACTTTTGTAACAGTTTTGTTTCAGTTACGTAGAAACATACTCAACGATTATGTAGCTCTATGGATTCATAGTTGTTCTAAAATATGTAAAGTACGTAACTTAATTATATAGGCTAACTGATACCAAACTGACCCAACTTATTACGTTGTTGTTAACTTGAAAGTTATGTTGCTATGTAACTTACCCATTCAATGATATAAAACCTTAACATATCATTGCCGCTACAAAACTGATATCCAATTATTACGTTGTTGTTGCGCAACAGTTCGGCTACGTAACAGTAAAGTAACAGTGAATAAGCAGTATGATGTCAGTTAGGTAGTTAAATTACGTAACGTGATATGTACAGTGAAGGTGCGCAAGATAAATTAAACTGATCGTCCACAGAGTGTTGTAAGTGTATACTGTTACATATTGATTGAACTTGTTACGTACGATGTCATTTGTCATTTCCTAATGAAGTTTGTACAGTATATGCAGTAATACGCTGTTGTAAATCAATATTATTGTCCATTCAAATACTATCGTATGGATCTTCCTTTCAGTATACACATTATTATTAGCGCTATTTTGTTTGGTATCGATTATTTCAATCCATATAATTCATTGATTATTATACAAATGTGAAGCTTCTACGGGAATAACATGTAAAGTAATCGGGATCATGGACATGGTATACTATATATGTAGCTGAGTTATATCGTAAATGCCCGCATAAATGTCACTGTCATTGAGACCAGCGTTGTGGACTGTGGTCCTATTTGTGCACAAAGTTCTATATACGTAAAATATATGGGGTTCTACTTAGTAGGGGTCAGTGACAATACTCAATGCTAAACTTTCACTGGGTCATTAGGAGGTCGTGTTCTGTTGTTGCTATGATCCATAAGAAACACGTTTTACAATGACACATTTTTTCTCATATTTACCAGGTTATGAGACAATGCTGGCTAATGTTTCGGGACATAGAATACTGCTTTGTAATTACATATTTATGTATTATAAATGCTCAATCATGTGTTTTCTTTGGCTACAATAATTAATGAAGCAATATACATTAACAGTGATACATATTTAACAAAAACATGATAGCGAAAACGGTGTTTCCCACGCAAACTTTGGTGTCCCAAAAAAATGTACGCGTGAAATACACTAACTATTAAACACAGCCAATATGGGATGATAACTAATTATTATTTTTTTATAAAATTGAATGAACTTTTTCAAAGATTGGCTTTAGTGAAAAGTAATATATTGTTACGTAAAATATAAAAGCGGTTATTCTAAATATTGAGTTACTGTATTTACCATGCGAAAGTTTTGTGGTTAAATCATCAATATATTCTAAAGTTTATAAGTGGACAATCCTACCTCCTAATAGAAAATAATCAAAAAGTTGGGAAATTATCGTAAAAACTTAAATAATTGCAAGTTCAACTTTGGTGTCTCACTGCATACTTGAAACACGTTAAGTGTGACAAATATCAGAAAAAGCAAACAGTTGTTGAAATAACTGGAGTTTCCATTGTTTAAATTACGTGAAGTGACCAAAATATTTAATTGAAAATAATTTGTTGTGAATTATCGCGTTATAACCAATTTGGTGTTCGATCTCCTCGTGAAACCCTCTATTTTCCCTATATTTACTTTCATGGAATCATGTATATTTTAAGTTTTTCTCCGAAAATGCATTCATAGACCACCATTTTCAATATTCAAATTATATATTACTAGTTGGTATAATGGGGTTTTATTGTAAAGTGTCATTAACTGATTTTGTGCCACAAATAGCCATATCGCACACTAGCACCTGTGATAAAATGAGACCCATATAATGTGCCATATGTATGCGGGAGATTGGTATGATGGTAGGGCGGATACCAGATGAGGGTGGAGTCCGAACAGGAGAGCCCGACATGCGATATGGTCCTACATGGTATGTGGGCCCTGTCACAGCAACATGTTATAATTATTTTCCTTCGCATCTGATTATGAAGATAAGTACATAAAATTAACATCATGATATAGATATTTTAACAATAAGTTGGGATGCCCGTGCCTGTACTTCAAGATAACTATTTTTTATGGTAGAGGGTTCATTCTGTTTGCATTTATTTAAATGAAGGGAATGTTATTGTATGCGTCTCGGTATTGCAGCGTATAACGAATAATTATGGGCTAAACGTATATCCTCCTCATCCGAATAATATAAGACATTCAACTGATTATAGATGTGTAGAACCTGGCTGACAAACTCGTATCGTATAGTAATCGATCTATCCACCTTGTCCCTATCGATATCGCCCTACCTTTAGAATCGCCGCACATGTAGACTTGGATGGAATCGATCACCTCGCTGAATCAGAACTCGATTAATCTCCCCACATCACTGCTAGATCTACCACTCTTTCGTCCCGCATGACCACACTCCACTCTGGTATATCAGATATAACCATTATCTCACCAGGCCCAACTACACCCATAAAATATAAACTGGGAAAATACTCCATCGGGGGGCCAACCGGTTATGGAGCGGGGTACTAAATCCATGGATCGAAGACATCGGAGGCATGACTAAATCACCAGCATCACTGATCACAGTCCATTGGTCACTGTATATGCTATATAATTAGTTCGCTAATCCGTAAACACGTGACTTTCTGCACATGAGCACAAAACACTCATTGGAAACGGGCAAATATCACAGAAAATAACTGCAAACTTAAATTCGATCCGCATACGCAAAAGCTACAGCAAATAATTAAGCCTAACTGGCATATCGGTGAATATACAACCATTTTAAACGAATAGGAACATGACAGACCAAACAGAAACAAATATATAACAAATACAAGCAAAACACAGTCCAAGCGGCAACGGCGGACAGGATTCTCTCGACGGTGGGAAGATATTCCCCGACAGTTAGCATATAAAACACCAACATTTCACCATATAACTGTAGGTCTGTAATATAACAAAAAATCCCGACGGATTCATATATTTCCCCGACGGAGAGGCTGTCGCACCCCACTGGTGCCACCCTTGCGTTCAAGAAAGCAAGTCCCAAACAATTCCTTAAACAATTCCCCACTAAAAGATATAACAAGAGACAATTGATTAGGTTTCCTGACACTTTGCAACATAGAGGTTATAATAATTATGAATGACCCAAACTTTTTGATATACTACTAGTTTAATCCACAAGTGGAATGTAATCATCATCACTCTGTATTTGAAATCCTGACCTCGCGATCACAAGTCTAGCACCCCATCAAATGAGACACCCTTTCAAACTTGAGGTACAAGCCATATACTAATAGAGGATATACATAGGTAACTGTTATGCCAACTTAAGCTGTGGCTATATAGGATGTGTCAATAATATATGAAAACATATACTAGGCTTTCTTTTTTTAATAAACGGATAGAACAATTTGCTCAAAAATAAAGGGAAAAAATACAAGACTGTTAACCACGAACTACGAATACAAATAGTAAGTACAAATTGTTGCGGTTTGGGCCAGGATAGGCATACAAAGGACGGATTTCACGCCAATAAGCAGGTCTATAGGTATAAACTATGCTACATATTCCACACACTGCATGCGCATATATAGGCTATATGCCAGGTTCCACGAGAAGCGAAACGTAAAAATCACACATAGACAACCGAAAGCAACAAGGAAATACATAAAACGCGGGTGGATAGGGAAGTCAAACACCTGTATAATAAGCTGTGGAAATTACATTGCCCAAAATGACAACCGTTCGCATTCAAACGTTCGCACTGTCATCTAAAGAAGATGAATTCATCTTGATCATCGTGTATAATTGAACAACAATAATAACCTCAGTCAATTATAAAACCATAACACGCGAACGCTTGAAAGTGTAAGAGATCAATATGTGGATCTCCTGGCTGAAATATTTATAAATTTATGTCAAATGCATGTGCATCCCCCACCATCACCCTAAAGTGCACATGCTGCGTACAACATGGCGCCTCTATAATAGTTAATGTAAATGGCTCATACTTGACGTTAAAACCTCGCACGGTGGCAAGCCGGCGGCTTCTGATAACCCATTATAATTCGAACTCTATACCACTTATCGAGTCGATGAGGGACTTGAAGATGTTTATGTAAGTGGTCATTGGTATATGCCGTGGGTCATTCGTCTATATACAAACAGACTGTAAAAATACCGATTTGGTCGAACTGCTTCAGGAGATTCAATCTATCTCTCAGTCTCTCTGTGATTGCAGGATATTTATCCCATCTGGTATTAACTCAATTTACATGCATGCTTACATCCACTGAGCGTATAAATTGTGTGGTTCGGCTCTCACACTACGCATCGCGGTATCTTCCATCTGACCATTTCGCCCAGTGGATTTCATAATTAGTTGATTGATTTACCAAGTACATTGAAGCATTCGTTTTGACGCTGCGGTCGAAATAAGTACTCAAATTATAGACCTATATCACTTCTGCAAATTATTTCGAAGTTGATAGAAAGATTAATTCATAATCGGTTAATGAATTTTATATCCAAGCACAACATTTTTAATGATAATCAATATGTTTTCCGTAAAAAATAGTCCACGTATATGGCAGCTAGCTATTAAACATACGGATACTATATGTGATGGCTTTGATAATAAAGTACCAATTATTGGTCTTTTTTCTTGATTTATCAAAAGCATTTGATACTATATTGACCATAAAATTATGCTTAAAAAATACATATATAGAGTGAGAGGCATTGTATATAACTGATTCCATTCTTTTCTTATAAAGACCGTATTCACTTCGTCTGTTATATATAATGGTGTAAGTTATACTAACACAACAATGAATGCCGGTGTCTTTCAAGTTTCTATCTTAGGACCATTATTGTTTCTTATTTATATTAATGATGTTTGCGAATGCACAAATCTTGCGAATTTCACAATGTTTACTGACGATACTACTATACTATTTCAAATGCTTCATTACATGATTTGATTTCAAATGTTGCAACATTTTTTTCCCACATGTTGTAAATTGGTTACAAGCGATCAAGTTATCATATTAAATATGACAAAAAAAAAACTTGTTTTATTTGACAACAGCACATCAAATCAGCAAGCAACGTGTCGGATACCACTATTTCATTTTCACTTAACATTAAATTATTGGGAACTTTTATTGACTGCATGCTAACGTGGAAAAGCCATATTGATGACATCAAAAGCAAAATCTTGTGGTATAATGCATATATTACGTAATTTTTTACCATCACAATTATGTTCTATTACTAATTTATAATACACCTATAATGCCATATTTAAGCTATCCTATTTTAGTATGGGGTAATGCGTCTGCCTCTTACATGCATGACCTACTTATACTGCAATAATAATTATTACTAATTCTAGTTATATATCTCATACCGCAAGTGACTTTAAAACCCTTTGCATCCTTCCGGTATTTGAACTGTATGAGTATCACTTGGGCATTTTTAGGTATAAATATTTACATAATCAACTTCCTCACTCTTTTGACAACTATTTCAATTATAACAATGATTATCGTAATTATAATACACACTCCAGTTATTTGCTCCGTCAACCCCTACATCGAATTTGTGCTATATAGTCAACGATACGTAAAAACGTCTGGTGCTAAATTGTGGAATTCCCTCCCAAATGTAATTTTCAATTCTACAAGTTTAATGATATTTAAAAGAACATTGAAAAAATATTTAATCGATAAGAGTATTCAAAACAGGTGATAGCTTCTGTATATCACAATGTTATAGTGCATAGATTGACCTATATCTTGCATTTCTTGTTTGTTATCTATGTGCCCATATATAACTTATAATTATATATATATGTATATATACAGATACAGATATGATTGTATTTATATATAGTGTCGTTATGTCCAAAATAATATTCATTATTATTATTGTTATTATTATTGTTTACGTTACAAATAATTATAAATTATTATACTACAGGTCACGGGACTAGACTCGAAAAGTATCGTACTTCTGCTAGTCCCACTCCATTATACATAATATGTGTATATATTATAGCATATTTAATTTTATAGTATATCATGTAAATGTACATTCATTATAATGTTATAAATGTTGTTGATTGTGTATAAAGGAGAAAATAAACTTACGCTAAACTAAACTAATACCTCTGCCATAAATATGATAAACTAGAAACGAGTCATATTCTTTGATAAATAATACATTTAAAAAATGAATGTTTTACATCATATCTTGTTATCTTACAGGAGAGCAGGACTAAAATTCCCATAATCTGATTATAAATATTGGGAAAATGTATACCTTGTAGGGAGAAATGCGGTAGGACAAGTTCGAGGAAATAATGCTAAGCTATATAATTGCCAAGCTCCACCAATGGTCATGCATAAAGTAATACCCTGAATAGTAGTGGACATCGAAGTGACCGCCGGTTATATTTTCATATTATATTAGCTTCATTGGACCCACACACTGGTGGGAAATATTTGAACATCGTAGAAGAATAAGTTTATCTATAAATTATCTATTATAATATTCCCACATAACGATTATTTTACAATAATATTATTATACCATTACAAAAAGTATGAACAAACAAAAATATATTACCCGTTCATTTATATCCTCCGTCAATTCGTCTCTCCTTGAAATCACCCAAAATTCTTTTTTACATTTTCCGATCGAAGTTTTAATCTTGACCGCATATGTGACGTCACCGTCCTTAGTATGACAAGTAGATGGCGTTCCCTGCCGAGGTACTTGAAAAATGAATGGGAATGTGTGAGTTCCGGCTTTTAAAATATCACCTGTTAATAAAATATATGCATGGTGATCAATAGACGAGCACAAAGTTTACAGGTATATACACGCAACAAAATAATAGTGATAATGATATATAAACATGCTATATTGATTAATACAGTATATATGTGGTGGTACACAATTGTGTAGGTATATTGTATATGAATAATATATTATATGTACATATATATATATATATATATATATTTAATTCCTTTTGTTCTCAGAAATTAAGATACATTAGTAGGACAGTTGCTGTCCTACTAATGTAATCCCCATGGGAATT
>JAODAI010027794.1:0-12592 GCA_027575025.1 Scotoplanes globosa | reverse complement strand
GGAGTTACCTGCGATGGACCAGCGTCCCGTTCAGGGGGAGTCATTGGCTCTCATCCGCTTGCGCTACAGAAACCGGACTCTTAAGCACCGGCACCTGATGGTCCGTCGGAGCCCGGGGAGGATTTAACTTAACAATAATTTGTACAATATATATAATGATATTGAATCCCATTCATGTCCCTACCAGACTTTATACAACATATATATCATACCCAGGCTCATCCGTGTCCCTACAATGCGTTGTACAACATATGTATCACATCGAGGCTAATTTGTATACCATGTAAACACATCTCAGCTTATAAATTATACCCCACCAATTGTCTTGACGTCATTACGCTTGTATTTCATGATGGCTACTAGTACTGTCCGATCACAACAATTTGCCTGCAACGTTTGGTATGCCGACCTTTCGAACAATGATCCCCACAGTACTTTATGATCACTAGTAATATGAAGGCATTATCCTTGCCTGAGACTATTGTATTTACCACCCATTATCTCGACATCCGGAACCATATCAACCACCACAATGTACATCTATCCACACTTTCCACAATCCAGACATATGGTTTTAGTTAGGCATTCCCATCTACCTCAATATAATAAATAATTAAACAACCTGCCTGATCTGATAATCCTAATTTAACATTCATCATCTTCTTCGACAACTGTTTAAAGTGACAACAAACTGGTACCGATGCCACTGCTTAGCTGTACTATATTATTCGTCACACCACTGGCAGTGTCCGTTTCAACCCTTGCCATAAGTATCTCATTAATATTATATCAACATGATCAATATATGCCTCAATAGTGTGATATTCCGATATTGTTCCAAACTGACTAACATTCCCCTTTATTTTCCAAAAATATTGTGATAAACCCAGTCTTCCTTGCACGGTACTTTACTATAATCCAAGTAAGCTTGAGTATACTGTAAACTATCGGATCCCCCAAATCTCCTGGACAAATAATATTTCACCACCGCTTAGCATACTATGTATCCCTCTTCATTATACGAGTACCAAGTTGAGCATTAGCTCTTTCTAAAATTGTAACCACCTCAATTTACCCGAACGGCTTGCCACTGATAAACCGACCCGGATACCGCCCCTCGTGATTCAAAAGCTACCCGACGTAACTTCCACCAAACCCAATCACATCATCCCATTCAGTAACGATAGCAACGGTACTGACCATTCTGTCACCCCTTTGTTTCCACCCCACCAATGGTCTCTCTGACTTACATATCCATATAAACTGCATGACCCCTCTCCCTTCCTCATCCTCAGCCGGCTGCTTGTATCTTGCATATCCGCATGTTGGTCATAATAATAATAATACACCGTCTTTTGTATAGCGTCATTTCATCTCAATGAGATTTCAAAGCGCTTTGACATTATTACCCTGGTCGTTGGTGTTCTCGTCTGACCCACACATTCGTGGGCCCAAAGTTGGCTGCAATAAATGCGCACAGATGACATAGTAACACCTCACAGGTTCCCATTTCCATACCCTTCTTTATCCGCACCCGGCTGCTCGTACCTTCCATGTCCGCATGCTGGTCATATATTTGGAAACATAGTGCATAATCTGTAACCCTTTGGAACCCATTAATTGGAACCCTTTGGAATAACTCTATTATATAAAATGTTATTCTGTGTAATGTCGTCTAGGAAAGTATAAATACAGCACCGCCTACACATGTCCGTTATCATACCATCCGACATCCCGGATGTACTAAGAATAACAACAGTATGCCTATTACAGCTATTATTGCTATATAGCTGTTCTAGACGGACAATAACGCCTTCAAATATATCACAAGGTCTATACAGTTATATGTATTATTATAAGACAGGTGTATTTATCATGTCTGGATCACCTGCATTTTTTCGACTAAATATTTACCCCAACAGTGATATGCTTCGATAGCAACCAGTACGCATATCCAGGTATTTCCGGTGAAACCAACTTGAAAGATAGCCAAACATGATTGCCAATATAATTAAATTGCATTACCGAAGAGTCGCTACTTCACCATATTCTTCAGGCATACCGTGATTCAATCTGAAGGGGGAAGGTAGTGGTGAATATACCCCCACTTTTAAAAATGGGGGTTATTCACATCGTTTATCCTTCCACTTTTCAAGAACATAAATTATGGGATATAAATAATATAGAACCAACCAAAATGGTTTCTGCCAAGATTTTTAATATCGCTCAGTTCACAATAAAGTTTAGAACTCAGTCGTATTTGTGTACATAGATGAGGCATACTTGCAAATAGAGATATTGCTAGACGGGTGACCTATGCTACAACATGCTATTGTTAAATATAAATATCATAGTCAGGTGCCTCTGGTGTGTGGGATGCCCTGTTTGCGAACCCACCCTTTAGAAAATATCCGAAAACAATGTGGTCGGAACTACGAAGACCATAACGAGGGGCTGGACACCCAACATGCATTCCTTTGCATGCATGGCAGTATTGTAACCGAAGAAACTCACTATCATGCCTACATCCACCAAAAATAACACATCATCTATCAATATCACTTTAATCTTAAACAAAGACGGCGTTCTTTAATTAAATGGCGCTCAAAAATGGAAACCTTCAAACATTAATATATTGAGAAAGGAGTGGCCGATTTGACTCTAGCTTGAAGCATTTTGTAGATCATTTTCTGCTCTATAACATCAACTAACAATATTTACAAATTTCTTGAGTCCTTTTTAACCAACCACTAATCAACCCAAGAAGAAACCCTCTCAGACCCAAACCCTCTAATTTATACAACAGTCTCTCATGAGGCACTTTATCGAAAGCCTTTTGGAATTTAAAAAAACACTATGCATCAACTGATCTACCAACATCCACAAACCTTGTAATATGTTCAATAAATTCCAGAAGATTAGAAAGGCATGATCTAGTCGTCCTAAAACCATGCTGTAAGTCCATGCTTAACGAATGACAATCACAAAACTGCACCATTAACACCCTTAATATATATAGGGCATCTTTAAAATTGTATTATAGGCAGATAAAGGACGGACGTCACTTCAACTAAAATACTGGTTAATTGATTGTGCTTAACCGCTCGCGTTAATTTTATTTTTGGTACTTAGTAATTTGAATATCGACAAAAAATTATGTTGTAGACCAATCGGATTTCTGAAAATGTGACGCCTACTTCTTGCCACTGAAACTAGTTTATGCTCTATTTTACAACATTCTGAGGCTGGATTGAGAACGACCGACGTCGATTATGTAAGATGGACGACACATTGAAGAAATTCATGACGTTAGACTTGTTATCTAATCAGTTTACATTTTGGTCAACCCAGGGTTTATGCTTCGCATTGATCTACAAGCTATAATTGAATGTTGTATTTAGCCTATAGAAAATAATGGCGCATGGCTTGTTTTAACAAGTACAATTGTTAAAATGTGTGTATATCATTGTATCCTTCGCTGAAGCTAGTTCGTTGTTCAATTTAGCCTATAGAAAATATTGGCACTAGCTGTTTTAGCTTGTTACCAAAAATACGAGATTCGACCCCTGCAACTTGAACCATTGAATTACGCATCTTCTTACTAATACAAGTTACGATAACTTCTCATTTGTAACACTTTTGGGGAGTTGTGAAACCTTACATGCCTGATCATATGTATAATAATCCTACTTCAAGCGAGAAGGTCACGTGTTCCTATTTGTGGCTTCTTATGCCTTGGACCAGAGGGGCCGATCGCTACAAAAAATATACTCCATGTAGCAGAAGTCCATACAGCGCGTAGCGCATAGGTACAGATTATGGTTTCCTTTATTGTGGATGGGGTGAGGAACAAGGGTTGACCACTAGGATCACCCTTGTCTCTCACTCCCTTTTTCTTGTTTCTCTCTTATTCTTTTTGTGTGGGTGGGTGTGTGGATTGCGTGGTCGGTGGGGTTGATTGTTGTAACCCTGAAAGGAAGTATCCCAATTCAGAGTTATAATTCAAGGTTATGGTTAGGAATTAGATTGGTGTGTTTACTTGCTGCGGTACAGTATATCTCAATTGGGATGCATGTCATTTCAGGTCTGCTATGAAGTACATTCTCAAAAATTAGACACAAAGTGAGACTGCTACTAACTTGTTGAGATACATCAACTATGAATATTTTTGCATAGACTTTTTAAAGTCACAACTATTAAAAGTCCGCTAATTTGCATAAACAAATCGGTCGACACGAAAATTTCAATATATATATAGTATTGATCTTTGCATGGCTTTTAGAATAGGTATTTAGGTGACATGAAAACTTATATATTATATTTAGATAGTGAATATATAAACAACTGAACATATAATTATTAACCCGATATACTATCTGTTGTGATCCGACTCCACACATTAGCAGAGGCAATGACACTATTTACACAGACTATGTCTTGTTAAGGTCTTCAAACTATGTTTAATCTACATTATAATACGGATGGTATAGACATACCTGCTCTAACTTCATACTGAGGGTACTATACGATATAGCTTGTAAGCAATAATTATGCTGTGGTGTATCTGTAAATTATCTCTGTACTTTGCATATTCTAGATAATATCTCTCTGAGTCTGATGTATTATCTATATCATTCTGATATGTGTCATCACACTGATCTGTTGGTCGGAGAGGTAATATTACATACTCTGTATATTATTAAGACGGTATTAGCGATGGTTGAAATATAGTAACCGATCGGCGCTGGACCTTAACGAGGTCTAATTCCAGATAAGCCAGAGTGAATCAGTAGTTAACGAAGAGAATACAACGGCCGCACCATCCAAAGTATGTTGAGCATACTTCCTACAAATATAGATCAGTTGTGTAACAATATTGGTAACGAATACGTAACACTGTGGACTTTCAGTTATGTATCAGCTCAGTAACAAGCCTCCTTTACGTAAATTAGCTACGTAACTATGATCAAACTATTACCCAACTGTTGTGATATCACGTAACATGACATGAGATGGTTACGTCGTATTTACAAAACAGCTAGGTAACATTTTGGTAACAAGTTGCGTAACTGAATTATGTAAACTTGTTACTGAGCTGATACACAACTCATCGTCCACATATTTACGTTGCTGTTACTTATACGTTTGCGCAACAGCTGTTGCCAACATGTTACGTAATATGTTTATAGGGCTGTATTGATACACCATAGTATATCTACAATAGGGTGTAAACAAACTTATAACAGCTCAAAAACTTTTCAAAATATGGACGTCAAAACTTATAATATGCCTCGATATGTGGCGGCTGTCAGCACTTTGAAGGATATTGAACTGAAGTAAGTCTAACTATGACATCATCGATCTCTATACTATGAAATTCATTTGATTGTGTATTTCATTGTATTTTATGTACGTATTACAATTATAAAAATGTTTTTATTAATGCTTAAGACAATAATTTACAGCGGTACGAAATTATTTGAAAATATATAGAAATATACTGATTGAAAAAATATATTATATAGAAATACATGCATTTAGCTTGTAGGGGACCGATGATATCATGATTAGAGATACTTATTAAAGTTAATTTCAACAACATTTCCTGCGATAAATTTCCCTTTAATCCTCTGACTGACAAATTAATTTAGAGCGGCCCTGCACATGTACTTCAATCGTTAGTTGGACTATTTTATTGGCTGCCGTATCTAGCGTAAAAGATTAATCAACGTGGCCACCGTGAGCTACCGTTGTCCACTCGTTCATTGAACAACCCCGTTGTCTCGAGTTGAAAATATCCAGTTCCTTCTGGGAGCTCCGAGCCGCGCGTGAACCGGTCCAGACGTATTTGTATTCGCTCTCTCGCCATCGCGTCCGAACTTATATGGCAGTCAAAGGGTTAAATAATACTAGTCACATATATAAACTGAAGTGTTTATGTGGTCAATGTAAAATAAAGTAATAAATAACAAGAAAATAATATTACTTTAGAATAGATTAAAGTTTAAGTTTATTCCATATAATTTATGTTTTTGTCAAATATATTGTATTTTTTTAAAATTATTATTATTAATGAAGACGAAAATAAGATGACATTACTTCGGGTTAATTAACATCGTAATTAATTATCGCATCCGTATAATGTCATTTTAATCATAAATATGTTTTATAATGACGCAAATCAAGATAATAAGCTATTCCGTAATTTGACACTGCGCATGCTCAGTCACCATTATGATGGTCACGTGACTGGGTAATTTCCATAGTGTCTGACATTGTGACATATGACGTTTTCGTGATCTATGCCATAATTACGAAATAGCTTCTTTAATTACGAAAAACCCATCTGCATCTATTTTGCATTGAATGGTTACAACTTCAGTTTCAATAATTTAACAGTGAACGGATTTAAATAATAGGCCTATGTATATTATTTGTATAATCAAATATACTCTCTTTCTACATCATGAATCCCCAACAAGGGGTGAGGAAGAAAATACTATAACTGTTAGCCGCATCATTGGCTAAAGCTCCCCACATCCCCCTGTACCTAGCCAGTTAAATAGTTCGCGTGTTTTATAGTATTAGTAATTCACAAATGAAGGGTTTCTCTTGGACACAAAAGTGATCGTTCCACCAAGCCATTCTGACAAAATTAGTTTCAATGCAGTTTTCTTTTCCATTATAGTTGTTGGGTTCCCTCTTCCTCCAACTTGTAAACTCCCACTGTTCACCAGATACCCATGTAAACGAAGCAGTGTCTGAAAAGAAACAAGAAGACATGTATGTATGCACATGATATGTGACATGTATAATAATATCGAGGGGAGGGGGGTTAGGACTTTATTTTATGACGGTGGGCTACCGCATAAGTGGAATAAGTATATAACTTGTAAATTACAACTCCCCATGAGTGGTAGTCTATTCTTAATAATTTTAGGTCAAATTTGGATTCCTTTCTTTCGAATTGAAAGTCGACGTAGGTGAAAACCGTGATTGCTCTCGGATAAAAAAAATGTTTACTACTATAGGTTGCTAACTATGGACCTCCCAATTGCTGGGCTTCATTAGCTTCCAGAGACATTTAAGCATAATACATCAATTGAGTCATGTATATGCATTATGATATATCGTGTGTATATAGGAATGTGAAAAGTGTAGCACCATATTTAGAGACAGACAGGTGAATTCCCCAAAATGGTTTGTTTAAAGTAATAATAAAATAATGCATTGGTTTTTATCATTATGCACTATGGTATATCACCTTACACATTCTGAGATTTTTAACTAATATTAATACCATTCTGATCTATAATTATAAATCCATATCTTACCTGCGATTCGCTGTCCTCCTATCCACGCACGGACACCTTTCGATAATTCTCCAACGAACCTATTTTCTTCTTCGTCAGTAATACTGGCCAGGTCTCCCCCTTCTGATTGGCAGAATTGCCGGGCCCTCTCGTACGACAGTTTCGGACCTCTTCGGAATTTATAACAAGAAGTCCCGTGGTATTTGTATCCTCTGCGACAAACTCCGAAACCTGAAAGATATCCGTATAATTGACAAATAATGGTCAAAATCCAACGCAATTTTGAATTCCATTATCTGTTAAATATGGTGATGAATGATTTTACTAGATGATAAATATGATTTGATTTGATTTGATCATAAGGACGAATTGATTTATCCAAGATTTATCCTAGATGATAAATGTGATTTAATTTATCCACAGGTGTGAAATATTTACAATAATGACTTAATAATAATAGTGAAAAATATATAGCGCCTTTCCTGCATAAGATCAGAAGACCACAGCTCAAAGCGCTTTACAAAATAAAGATAATATAATTTACAATCATAAATAGAACAGGACATCTGAACATGGCCCATGTAAACACACAATATGTCAACCAAAGTGAAGTTTGAAAAGATGAGTCTTTAGAGACCTCTTAATATGAATCAAGGTATCACGTAATTACATGATACTCTCAGGTAAATTATTCCATCAGCAAAACATTTGCCCCCATAATACTTAATGTTAGAGCGAGGCTGGACCAATCTATCACTATTCATAGAATGCAAGTTACGAGATAGTACATATAAATTAATCACGGTCTACCAATATATGGAGGTTGGTTAAATCTCAGCCCACAAAATGTAAATATAAGAATTTTTAAGTAAATCCGAGACGTAGAAAGCCAATGCAAATCACAAAGTATTGGTTATGTGATTCATCTAGGATGTGTTTTACAATTCGTGCAGTAGTATTTATATATTTTTTAAGCATATGTATCTGGCGAGTAGATAAACCAAACAATAACGAGTTACAAAAATTAAGCCTTGAAGAAAGAAATGCGTGAATTAAAATTTTCAGCGCTCTTCTGATCAAGATTTTGTCTAATATATGAAATATTTTTAAGCTGCATGTATACAGCATTCCATTTTTCCACTGCTGCACAAGTCTTGGAAACATGATAATCTGGCCCAAGATAGGGTATTGTCAAAAAAATGCTCGCAAGTTTCTTATCTTATCTGAGACTTTAATATGATGTCCACCAACATAAATAATAAGAATTTGAACTGTAGTCTTAGTAAACTTGGAGCGAAAAACAATGAAATATGTTTTTTCCAATGTTAAGCTTTAATTTTTTGTCGTTCATCCATTGACAAAGATCATGTATACAGCATTCCATTTTTTGAAAATCTGACTGAATATCACTTTCATCAAGATAAATATATAACCGTGTGTCATCCGCATATTGGTGAAAGGATATTATATTGTTACGTATAGTATCTGCAACCCCTTTAATGTAACATAATGAACACATTGCAAACAATTACTTAAATATGATGAAAACCAAGCATGGGCATCACCAGTAACATAGTAATCACAGCGAAGGAGAGATAATAACATGATATATAATGCTGCAGATAAATCCAATAAGACGAGAAGTGGTTATCAATTGAATTCAATATATCATTATGAATACGAGATAGGGCAGTTTCAATACTGTAGCCACGTTTGTATGCAGATTGAAATGGTTCCAGGATCTTATTTTCATGAAGATGGAGTTGAAGTTAAGAATATGCAACCCTCTCAAGAAATTTAGAAAGGAATGGTAAATTTGAGATTGGTCTATAATTGGAGAGTGAATTTATATCATCCTTTTGCTTCTTGACTACTAGAGTAATTATTGCAGATTTCAATACAGCAGTGACAATATGACTAGATAAACTTAAGTTAATTATTCGTGTAATTACAGGTATGAGAACATTTGAGTTATATTTTACTATAACTTTACATAACATCATTTAACTCGGTCAATAATACACATTTACGAATATACATAACTTTAACAAATAGCAAGGAAGGCGTATTGATATATGTATCATAATTACCCAATACTTTCCATTTTAATTTATTTTGAAATATGTCTATCTGACATAACTCACTCAATATTTATCCATGCCCAAAAAACGATTGAATCCCTTTGCGCACCTCCCAACCCGACTGACCATCCCCGGAAATCGTTCCCATCAGATAAGCAAAACTATCACTCTGTTTAATACCCTTGTCAGCAATGGTTATACTGACCAAACTCCTGTCGCTGCATGCCCACTGATAAAACCTCCGTCATATACGTAACCCATGTTTTTCAAAATAAATCCTTCCACTCTACGAGAACCTCATACAACTTCTGCTTACCATCCATTACTACTGCTAGGTCGTCATCATATATATAATATAGAGAAATAAATACAATCCAAAAATAGAAAAAGACACACAAAATATAATAACAAATATTGACAGTGTATTTTGATAATAATGATAATACTAGCCAATTAGGAGAAAGCGGTTGGAGCCTCAATAGTCGAATGGGGAGAAGGGGTCCCGGGCCCCATGCACCATATTGAAAACAAAATGTTGCAAACGCTTTTAAAATGCTAATACCTTCCTCTTAACGAATTAAGTTGTTTCCAGAGTAAAATATTAGAACACAGCCCCTTTACGACCCCAATTATGACCCCGCTCCAATCCTATTTAGGTACCCAAAACCCTGATTGGGGGAATTTAAGGGGTTATCAATATTACACGCTTCCATCATAATTACGAGATGGCAGATCTGTTCTTTGCGTTTGATGGACATAACTACTCCAGGTAAATAATATATGTTTGATATTTGTGGGACTATTGAAAGATACAAGTGTATGATGCACAATGATATATACACCTGTTCAATTGTCCAGGGTAAATCTCTCCTGCGTGCACATCTATCTGATAAGACTCATACCTTCCTCATGTACAGAGAGTCAACTACCGTATAGCTTGCAATAAGAGGGCCGATCAACATATTATTGAGGTCCCTAGCCCTTAATAAGATGGGAAGGAGATGGGCGATCAACACTCGTTGCCTTCAATTAATTTAGTCAAGTGAACTAATTATGTCATATCGATGGCAGATTTGCTCCAATATGAGGTAGAAAAGGATGAAGATAGAAAAACGACGACGAGGAAGAAGATGAAGAGCAGGACGATTTTTTATGCACTTATAGATGATGATAATAATAATAATGACTAATTCAGATCTGATCCTGGGGTTTGGTAAGATATCATTTTGGATAACTTAATACTAGTGCTTCAAAGTAACGATCAAAAGAGAGTTCGACCATGAACCCTTACAATATTTTCATATACTTTATATAAAAAGCAAAATGGATCAACATGGACGACTCCATATAAATTCCATGCATGGGCCATATATGAAGCATATATAGACTATAGTATAAAATCAATATAAAACAATGACAAAATGTATATATCAAGTTCGTTCGATGTGGACCAAATAATGATCATCTATAAAAAGTGACATATATCTGGTGTATATTATATTTTAGTATATGAACATTTCATATAAAGGAAGAATCAAATAAAAAACTTTTATATGGCCACAAATATTTTATATGGCGATATTTCTTTTATTTTGTATATATACAATTGAGTAATCGTATCAAGTTATATCAGGCCATATAAAACTGTACTATAAAGTATTTAAAACCCAGCCATTATATCAAGTAATATCATATTTGATATGACCATATTAAACTGTATACATAATTTTACAATCAAGTTATATCTATCTGGTTATAAGGCTGTTATCAGTCGATGAAGGTTTTCGATGAATCTATATTGTCTATGGTAATCTGTAGTTTCCGGGTTGATATGATCAAGTTCCTTCTCTGGAAGCTCCTGACAAAGAAAGGGGTTCTACCTGTTTTAGGTATGCAGACGGATATATTAGTGCTGACATGATGTTGCTGAATAATATAAACTGGTCAACATTAGTAAGTGTAAGGACACATGAATGGTGTAAACTAGACTTGAACCACCACTTTTGCTTTTGTTTGACATGACTGGATGCAGATCCTTTACAAGTGTATATTATCAAAGTCAAATGTTGTCAACTTAATACGTCTTATGTTCCGGTGATACTCTCATAAATCGAACAAAGGAATGACCCACTAATCTTGAGTATTATCTTTCTCTCTCTCTATCTGTTGAATCCCTAAAAGGGATGGGGAAGAAATGTTAACTGACAGCCGCATTAATGGTCAAAACCCTCCACCTCGGCTCCCACTATCCATAGCATCCAATGTCCCTCCCCACCGTCAGCTCTACTGAAATCCACCATCTCAACACAGTCCTTCCAACTCAAACGACTTCTCCCCTTACCCGTTCTACCAACAACCAGGTGCAACATCGTCATTTTCGGTATAGTAGTCCTCCGTCCATCCGTACAATGTGCCCAGCCTACCAACTACAGAGGTAAAAACATGATCCGTTTTCAAAATGGATTTGCCGAATCCATAAGAACGAAACATTTATGTAAAAACAGTAGATTCCTATTCCTTAATCTAAAGTTTAATAACAATTTTGACACAATTTATCATAAACTGTAATACCAATGTTCGAACATGCGAATGATGGTAATATTTATCAGTAAAACGTGTACAAACTACGATAGCACTGTTCACATGTGCGGCTGATGGTAAAATAAAAGTCGAAAGGTGCAAAAATATGGATACCGGCCAGTGTTTACATGTGTGATAAATGGTAAGTAAAATGTAGCGATTATGACTGGAAATAACCAGTTTATACGCTCTAAAATGGTGAGTCCATTTTTGGAAATAAAATCCATTTTGAAAATGGAACGTGTTTAAAGTGGCCAAAACGTTTACTTTAGAGGTACAATAATTATGAAGTCGATGCAATATGAAACTGTCAATCAGTGGAGCTACTGTAAACAGGTGTGAATTGGTAAAGTATTGAGTATAATAGGAGGAGGATGTGTAATACTATATCAGTAGGCCTATATGGGAGCCGGGGTAAAGTTGATAATTTTTGAGGTCAATGTTCGCCCATTTCTTGCATGGATATTATGCAAATTCCATATGCAATGTGACGATTGACTTATCTAAAGCTAACTACTTTGGAACTTCGTCGTGTTCGTGCTGATCTTATTCAGGTGTTTAAAATTGTTCATGGTTTTGATAAGTTGAAGTTTGATGATTTTTTACGCTGTTTGATTA
>JAODAI010027793.1:0-18731 GCA_027575025.1 Scotoplanes globosa | reverse complement strand
GTATAAATGGCGGTCCCAGGGTAGGATCACTCATACCTACCTCGACATATCTGGTCAATCACCTTAGATGACCATCCCTGATCACATCTGATACCGTAGTGTATTCTGAACACTATGCTCAAGTTGTGAGTCCATTTTAGTATTATACAGAAACAGAACCAGAAACCCATAATTGAATATGTTCAGAAATGGAATACTTAATGCTTAGTTATAGAATATCGAAAAAGTGAACACCAAGACGCAATTTATATACCTGTTATATTTTGGTGTTAAAAATTGTATTTTCTTTTTGTGTACCTGAGTATACAGTATACTTCTTGGACACACATTTATTAGTAGACAGCAGGATTTATATTTATCTTAACCCTTTGACCGCCAATTTAATTTTATGCATCATTTCACACATTAATCGATTGCTAAATTGCTCAAATGGTTTCCACGCAGCACTGATGGCCGACTAAAATGGCCTGACGCGGCTACCATGTTTTTTCTGGCAAGTCAGGGCACTCGGTTCATATTTACAGATACACGTGCTGAAACTATCGGTTGCCTGCGGTCAGCTACGAATTCCACGTAGATGAACCAAATCGCATTTGATTCAATCTTCCGCCAGGACGTGTTATCAAGCATAAGGGCACAATTGGATTTAGTGTGGTGGTCTAATGGTTTGGTTATCAGATTTGTGCTCCACGGAATGTGGTCTCGATTCCTCTCAGAGTCGTTTTTGTCGTTTGCTAATCACTTATATTGGATCTTCCCGTGGCTATCATGGCTATGTCATTTGAGCAAGACACTTTAGAGTCCAACGCTCACCCCATTTTTTATCTCCACCTAGGAGTATTTGAGTACGTGGTATTTGATAATGTGTAATAATCACTGTACAGCACCTTTGAATGTATTTTCGAATGTATTGTACAACATTGGCGCTATATAAATTCATGAATTATTATTACATATATATAATGAAATTGAAGATGAGAGCAAATTTAAACATAATGGACAAAGAATGATATACAATAAATAAAGACACATTTCATACAGCATTTAGTACATCATCAGTAATGGATTATTTTCTAGAACACGTGGGCTATTAATAGTATAATGGTAAGAAAAGCAGAATGCTTAAACAAAGCACTATTCTTGTCAACATTATCTACCCGTGTGCCATGTACTAGATATAGACGACACGTAGTCATACCAATATAAAATTCATAAAAATAAATACAATTTAACTGATAAAACAATATTACTCAAAGATGTAATAGGGACGGGGAACTTTATGAGTTTACTAAGTTTTGGTCGGTTTAAAATGAACCGAAGCTGTATCCAAGGATCAACTATCCCCCATACGTTCTAACGATTTATAAACAAATATTGTTCACAATGTATCTGTAATTGATGTTGGAATTCCGGATCATTACGCTGTGTGTTGTAATATTTATGGCAATCAGGAATGTTGCGATAATTCCCAAACTATTTTTCCGAAAAATAAAGTCTATTGGCCTTGATGCTTTTAAGCGGGACATTATTAAGAGTAGCATGTCTTTACTGGACCAGCATGCTCCAGTAATTACTAAAAATTGAGCAATTAAAATGTATTGTGCACCTTGGTTCAATAAACAAATATTAAGTGCTAAAAGGCAAATGCGGTGTGCTGAACGTAAGTGGAGAAACACAAACTTGCTGTGCATAAAGGTATAATACAATCCTGGAGAGAAAACTAAACATAGCAGAGAAAATGTCTTCATTAAAAGGTATATCAATTTAATAATTTCAAATGATAAACGACTAGTTATTATACTGAAAGATCTTACCATCTCCATTAAATGGCAAACTGTGTACATGGACCATAAGTAATACTCATCACTTTTTGTAGAGACCGTCGTATTATTGACAATAGTAAAAATGGCAGATGAGTTAGAAATATTCTATGGTATATCTACACACTGTATCCGATCAAATCGGTTATCACATCACATACGTACTATGATGTTGATGATTGATGGATATCAAGGGAAAATGGGTTCATATTCCAGAAGAGTAATTACCATTCTCAATGCAAGTATATTGCATGAGGTAAATAATGTTTCGAGAATAACGTCATATGATCCGATAGTGCATCAACGTGCAAGTCTGAAGATCTATATTGAATACTAAATAGTAAGAAAGAATAGTTTCCTACAAAGCATTTTCACATCTGATATGATAGTTACTCATAAATAGTAGAAATATGATGGTATGTAGCTTTAGATACTTACCACTAATGGTAGAATTTCATCGTTAATATTTCTGTAGTGAGCGCAGAGGGAGAAGGCTGAAGTATGGCTGAAAATAACGGGCGCGCGGCTTTGTTCGAGGGCATCTTTCATGGTTGCCACAGATACGTGAGACAGGTCGATAAACATACCGATGCGATTCATCTCTTTGATCAGTTTCTGTAAATAAGAAGCGGCATTACTCTACTATATTATTCATCCATTTACTGATTATTTAAATAACAAATATTCCCCCGAATATCGATAATATAACACATTCATCAATCAGAGCATGGATATTTTTCGAGACTTGGCTATGGTTATACATTTTATATTTTATATGTATGCTGATATGTTGCTTGACGTTATAAAGAAAAATAAACGGTAGTATTATAGTAGCCCATATTATGGTGTAAAGAAGTTTAAGCAAACATTCACATACGTATAATGTGAATTTAAAGAATTTAAAAAGGTGGTATACTATATTGTTATTTTCTTCATTTTATATTTTTTTAAGTGTGAAGATATTGGCATTACAACATGGTAAACTAATATAATATGTCCTATAATGTACAATATCATAGGTTATACCTTTTGTCATATTGGTAGGGTGGATCAAATGGGTTTATTAAAGATGATATTGAACATAACATTCTCAATGATATAAATGTTTTCGTAAATAATGTGATGGAAATGATTAATATTGAATATATGAATCATAATTCTAATAAAATATAGATGAGCGTGAAAACAATTAATGTTACATTGAAGATGATTTTCATAAGTATTAGTGTATTTAGCTCTCTATACTTTATAAATATAAAAATAAAGACTTCATTGGCTAGGTCACGCACTACGGCTGCCAGAAACACCGCCTACAAGACGTGCACTGATATAAACTGGGAGGATCACGGGAAGATACCGAGAAGGACAAAAACTGACCTGGTTGACCATAGTCAAGAAACAACTAACTACATTGGGAATTACTTGGGGGTGTCTGTGCCGTGGCGCAATGGAAAGGTGAGGGACGAGACCCGATTCACCGTTGGAGGAGACACAGTGCTGAAATATCGGTGAGAAGTCATTCGATGATAATACCCGGCATTTGTATTGACCTTCGTATGGACAATCACCATTCCGAGTATGAACCTCATCAATATTTTATTTTTTGCTATGCTATATTTACAACCCATACGCCAATAGTTTCAGCGTTTGGCATACATTAACCTTAATGACCTTTGACCTCGAACAAAAGCAGCACAAAAGTGTATGCATTGGGGTCACCTTCCTCATGTAGGTTGGTGTATAGTTCTTTATTGGGAATCTTAACTGGCCACTTGATGTTTAGCAGTTTTCTGAGAAGTGTTCGTTGGAATGTGTTTATCTCTTTTTTCGAGGGAGGCTATTAGGGTCCACAGTTCAGATTGGCTAACGAAGATCGGTTTAATACACGAGTTGAAAATTATGAGTTTCCTTTAGGATGGTATACGTCTGCTTTCCCATATATGATTTAGATTATGCATGGACACCATAGCTATAATGTTTCTTCTTTTTATATCTTGTGTTGTGTCAAGTAGACTTCCTAGATATTTACAGTTTTTCCATTCACTGGTACCAGTTTTAGTCATGGCATATGTTTCTGTCTTTGCTTGGTTGCAGCGTAGACTTCTTCCTTCAAGAAGGACCGGTGTGATTTCCATTTGATGATTCATAAGACGCTTATCTTCGGACACAAAGATGAAACCGCAGTCATCAGCATATTGTAGGGGGATTGTGAGGGACTGTTGATGTAGTTGTTGTAATTATTCTGATATGTTGAGTTCATTTTCTTGGTAGCTGGCCATAGTTGTGATCTTGGAGGTATGGTTGGTATTGGAGTGCCTTTGAAAGATATAGGATGAAGAGGATAGCACTCATACTTTCGCGTTGAACAATGCCGACATTAGTATGGAAGGGCTGTCCAACTGTCTGTCCAACTCTGACACTCATCTCAATCTTTTCAGTTAATAGTTTCATGTGGTGTTGTTCATCTGGTTCTAGGATTGTGCGTATATCTTCCATCAGCGTAGTTCTGTCAACGGCGTCAAATGCTTTTGTCACACCCATAAGTAAAATGTATGAACTTGATCAAAGTTTTACTTCTTGAAATATCGGTTTTACAAGGCAGACATCAATATTTTCAACGTTTGACCTCCGTTGTTATTTGACCACCACTCAAAACAAAAATATTGGATCCATTTGGCATCGACAGTCATACCAAGTGTGAGCGTGTTCAGTCTTTAACTTTTTGAGATAACTAAATTCACAAGCCATGCAAGGCTATATTTGAAATTATGGATAGTCAAGTATGATGGAACGTTAAACTTCCATACAATTTGTAATTGTCAACTTCAAGCGTTCATAACTTCAGACTGGAATGACCGATTTTGTGGACTATTTTCTGCCCCATGATATGCGCTAACATTTTCAAGGTTGTATCGTCCTTCAAGGAGTATGATATGCATGGCATAGTGGTAAGTGCTACGCTCTTTCACCACTGAGATAGGGGTTTCGGACGTGCGCATTGGTCGGCCATGTCTACAACTATTGTATTAGCCAGGATACTCTGGTTTCCCCTCATTCCCTTGTCCGTTCTTTACGTCAGACGGCCTTCGCAAAGATAAGCCAATGGCTAACGGACTTATCCTGCTATGAAATGTTGAGAAAAATGTGACACTTACTATACCCCAATCTGATAACCCACCAAATTCAGGCTCCTGATCGTCATCTGTTTTCCAGTTGTCACACCTGTAATAGATAATGCAAATAAGGTTCATAACTAAATACATAAATATTTCCAGACTTAGTAGGCTGTGATATATTTTGGAAAAATGTACCTAGATAATAATTAGAGATTACACAAACTTGGATTATATGTGCTCTACAACTCATTCTACATTATTAAACACCGACACGTATTCTGGAAAATGAAGGTCGGTGATTATATGGACGTTTGAAAATGGCTTGTCAATTATACAAGTGTTGTATCAAAATACACTCACAAATTGTACCCACAGTTTATAGTTGTATGTGGCTAGTTCCAATGATGTACCATAATGGCAATACTTGTTTTGAACGTACTGAAAATCAGAAATGTTGTAAGTGAGAAACAATTGCACCATACATTGACATGAAGAGTGCCCTCTGTTCCATTAATGTCATCGTTTTATTTCCACATTTGCTAAAAATGGTCAGATAACAAATACATGGCACATACACAGTAGTAGTATATAAAATGGGGGTAAGAAAGAAGGTGCAGAGTCGTTGAGGCATTTGTAGACAAAAAGTAATATTTTTATTTGATTCTGTAATCAACAGGGAATCCATCCACCTGAACACAGGTTGGTAGATTGTCTCTAATTTTTTTTTCAACATTCCACAGCAGGGCAACTTTGTTGACCATTCGTTAATCTAACAAAATACCAGGTAATGCAACGAACGGACAAGAGGCCGTGGTGACAGTGGAAAAAGTCCCCCCTGTGGGAAAAGTTATCCCTATTTTATATCACAGGATATTTTCATACTAGTGTATTTAGTCCCCCACCCAAATGCACGTTATAAAATTATAGGGAGACTTTTCCCATAGGGTTACTTTTCTCACTATCACACAGGCCAGGTTAGATGGGAAAATCTGGGAAGATATGGTCACAAATGGGGTACACGATGGTTTGAAGGGTAGATTGATGGTTGGTTGGGTGATGTCAGAAGAGTTTGGAGTAAATATTTAGCTCATATTCAGAAAGGGAAGTAGGCCAAAAGTTATTAAATGGTGGCTTTGCAAGGATCAGGTGGCTAAATAGTATAGGGAAAGGGTTGCACGCATCTTTGTTGATCTTCAGGAGCAGGCAGAGAGTGTTAAGGAAGAATGGGGCCTTTTTAAACTAGCCTTTGTAGGGGTGACAGAGCAACTCTGTGGTAGGACAACGGGTACACGTGTGGGTTCGTGGAAGAAAAGCCAGATTTGGTGGACTAAGGAAGAAGAGAGGGCGGTTGAAGAGAAAAGGTAGGCGTGGAAGAAATTATTAGAGATTTGGGATAGGGGGTGCAACCTGAGCTTGCATTACGACACATGTATGGGAAGAATAAGAGGGCGGCTAGGAGGGCCGATGAAAAGGCAAGGAGAGAGATGGAATATAGCATTTATAAGCCGCTGGATGATGATGGTGGAAGGAAGCTTATTTTTTTAAATGGCACGGGACATGAAAGAAAAGGGGGTAGATGTTAAGCCGGGTAGAGTGGTACGTAGCAGGATGGGAGGCTGGTCACCAGCAAATATGAGGTAATCAGAGTGTGGGAGCATTATTTCAGACAACTGTACAACCAGGGAAGGATGTTGATTTAGAGTTGCCTTCGTCAGTTAGGTGTAAAGTCAAGGTGGAGGATATTTTTATTTTGGAAGTGGAGTGGGCTCTAAGTAGGATGCAGAGGGATACGTCTGCGGGGTTGGACGAAATTAGGGTGGACATATTTGTTGTTACTGGGAAGGTGAGAGCGAAGTGGCTATGGAAACTGCTTAACATGTGTTTTAGAGAGGGAAGCATCCCAAGTGACTGACATATAGGCCTGATTGTGCCTATTTGGAAGCAAAAAGGAGATGTTCATGATCCAGGAAATAATCGGGGTATCACCCTATTGGGGCAGGTGCACAAGCTATACTGGAAAGGATTTTTGATAAAGGGATTAGGGTATGGGTTGAAGCAGAGATTCGGGAGGAGCTATATTGGTTTCGGAGGGGTAGAGGGACAAGTGATGACTCACTTAGACAGTTGGTGGAAAAGAAGTTGGAAGTTAAAGGGAATATGGTTTTATGTTTTGTAGATTTGGAGAAGGCTAATTATACGATTCCCAGGGAATTAGTTATATCTACATTAAGGTGGATGGATATCCTTGAAGCGAAGTCAGGATGGCGGAGGGGCTGTATCTTAGGGTATGGTTTTGGTTGGTTTGGGGATGTCAGATGAGTTTGGGGTTAATATAGGACTCGGACAGGATAGTACGCTAAACCCACTTATTTTCATAATGGTGATGTAAGTGAGCAGCTGTAAGGTCAGTACTAAGAACGTACAGCAAAAGCTGTTGTATGCCGACGATCTGGCAGTAGTTATGGATAGTAAGCAGGCGTTGCAGAAAGTCTTGTTAGAGTGGAAGAGTTTATTTGAGAGACATGGGTCACGCATGGGCCTGAATAAGACAGAGGTTTTGTCAGTGGGCTTGCATCATCAGGAGCTGTGAATTACACTAGGAGGCAAGGACATTAAGCAGAGGGATAGTTTTGCTTACATGGGATGGTTGATTTCGGGTGATGGGCGGGCTGATGGGGAGGTTCGTAAAAGGACCCAGTCATGGGCCCTGGCCTGGATAAATGTAGATGGGATTATGACCGATAGGCACATTTCTAAGAAATTAAAAGGGAAAGATTTGGGGACATGTGTTACTCCGGCATGTATTTACGGTCTTGAAACCGTTGCCTGTCCAGTGTTCAGCAACAGTGTCTTCAAGTGTGTGGAAATAATTGGATGAGAAGGATAGAGGTGGTAAAGAGGGTGGATATGAGAAGGTTGGATGATATTAGGGGGGAGGTTGGGATGACTAGAAGTCTGACATATAGACTGAGTAGGGATATAATGAGTTGGGCTGGGCATGTGGAACGGATGGATGGAGGACAACTTCCAAAGATGGTGTTGTCGCACGAGGAAGTTGGTAGAAGGACTCTATTGAGAGGGATTTTAGGAGGGCTGGGGGAGATGGTGATTGGAGGGTTATGGCCATGGATAAAAGGAGGTGGAGAGCGTTGGTCAATGACGCATCAGTTCGTTAGTGTATTCTTTCCCACCCTTTGATAGGGATTCAGGGATAGAGATAGAGATACTCAGAAAGGATCGATCGTGAAGGTTACAATATATAAATGCTTCCCTCAATTAGGCCTATGGTTGAATGACAGTCTCACGTTGATGGTAGTAAGGGGCGGATGGGCTGTGCATGTGGAGCGTATGAATGGAGGGCGACTCCCGAATATTGATATTATGTCGTACATGGAGGTTGGTAGTTGGGGTAGGTGTAGGCCTCGTTTGACATAGAAGGACTGTGTGTTGAGACTGATCTTAGGATAACTTTTGATGGTGGCGATTGGAGGGTCAGGGCAATGTCTAGAGTGAATGGCACGGCAGTGAGCTAGTGTATCATTCATCGTCCCTTGAATGTTAGGGATTCAGGAGGTAGATAAAGTAAAATCAAGATTATCGTTTCAATAAACCAAGATATTCGATTCGATAAACCAAGTTTATCGCATCGAAATACTATGTTCATCGATCGATAAACCTGGTCCCTTCATCGCCATCCTGAATTACCTACGGATAAACTTAGTTTATCGAAACAAAAACTTGGTTTATCATAATTATTGAACACTTGGCTAATCATACACTACATTGGCTGTTGGACTACGTTTCCTGGAGTAAATTATGTACAACGAGCGTACATTGAAGTACAAAAAACAACCAATATAGGGTACACTGTAAAAACGATGGTGTGAAATTAATGCCGACGATGTTAAGCTTAGCACCGCTTTGGAGTGTATATTTGGCACACTGTTGGAGCAAAATTAAACACCGAGCTTGGTGTTAATGTTATTCTCTCTAATAAAACAATTTAGTCAAATTGACAACAAAGTTTGTTACAAGAAATGTAGTTAAATTTGATTCAAATCTATGTCAATTATGAACATAATCTGGTCAATTTTGAGTATAATTTATGCAAATTTGACTATATTTATTGTAAGTGACCCTGCGACAATAGCTGTTGTCAAATTTGACTAGTTTTTTTAGAGTGCTCATTGGTGTTCAAATCAACACCAACTGGTGTTACCATTGACACCAGGGTGGTAACACCATATATTTAACACCACGGTTTTTGCTTTTAGTCAACTTGGAGCGAAAAACAATAAAATATGTTTTTCCAATGTTTACATGTAGCTTTATCTTATGGTCACTTATCCATTGACAAATATCAAATGTGCAGCATTCCATTTTTTGAAACCCTGATTGTATATATGATCGTACTCATCAAAAGACATATAACCCATTTGTCATCCGCATATTGATGAAAATATATTCCATTATTACGTATATATAGTACCTGCAATCCATTTACAGTAAAGTGATAATAAAACAGGTCTTACAGCGTACCCTTTTGGAAGAGTCCATAGATAATATGAGTCTTTGTCACCATAATACACATACTGTAAGCGATTGCTTAAAAAATGACGTAACCAACCATACAGAGCTTCTCAAGTAACATATAGTAATCAAGGTAAAGGAGAGATGATAAGATGATATGATCAACTGTATATCGAATGATGCAGATAATACAACAAGACATGAAGCACATGCAACGTTGCAGTTACCAATGTGCTAGAGATAGAGAGATAATGATATATAATTTATAAAGCCCTATGATCTATAGGGTATTCAATAGCACAGTGGCTAAGTGGATAGTGAATCGAGCTTGAGTATCAGAGGTTCCGGGTTTGATTCCAGACCGAGCCTTGCCTTATGTTAATTAGCAAAAAGACTTTATCCCGCGGACTCATCTTCACTCAGACTGGAAAAATGAGTACCAACTTTGGTAGAGAGTTATACCTGCGATAGACCAGCGTCCCATCCAGGGGAAGTCATTCACTCACATCCGCTTGCTCTGCAGAAACCTGAGCCAAACACCGCCACCTGATGGACTTTGGAGCCCGGGGAGGGTCTAACTACTAAATAGCGGGGGTTGACAGACAGGCTAATATAATCAGTTAAGTAATGGGCGGGAAGAATGTTTCTATAGACACCCATATATTAATTTAAATCTAATTTAGTATTCCACAGGCTGACAAAGAGGCAATGCAAGGAATATAAATAGACGTGATGGGGTGTCAAAGTCATAAATGTTAACAACTATAGCATTGCGGCACTGTTTTACAAAGTTGACGATCATTAACTAATTTCGTGGTAAGCCATAGAGCAAGCTACTGAAATAATATGCCTGTGCATGAATGAGTGGACTAATATGATCATGGTTTTGGATGGCATATGTTTCCTAATTTTCCTTAAGCTATAAATATAATAGAAGCCAGTTTTACAAAACACTACTAGTGTGTTATTCCATTTGAAATTATCTTCTGAATCAATTTATAAATAAACTGAAGATTGCTCACGTGTCTAATATTGGTAGAAGAGAGGATTTTTGAGTACAAGGAATCCTCAGCTCTCTACCAGCAACTCAAATTCACCAATTGTAATAGATAAATTAATGATATTGGTTATAGAACTTAGATACAATGGTACCGCTACAAGACCTAACAATCTTAGTATGTAGCGAATTTTAGGTGCCACCATTTTTACTGCGAATACACAACCTAGTTTGCTTCAGACTCATTACTCGTTATCATTTTCTATAGAGTTTGTATATCAATATAACAATTTTCACGGCGCTTAGCGCCGATAACATTGTATACGATCTCTGCGGACTACCTGTTTCCCTAGGCTCGGACTCAATTTCCACCTATTGGTTGCAGCCCCCCCCCCCCCTTGCGCACAATGGGCCACATGTAATTAATCACAGCATAGTACAGTATATCGATATCGTTTCAGCAAATTCATATAAATAAACCTACTAGTAGTACTGTTCTGATATATCTGAAGGATGGTTGATACAATAAGGCTATCATCATCATTTTTTCACTTTACGCCAACATTTCAGCACTGTGTCTCCTCCAACGGTGAATCAGGTCTCGCCGTTCACCTCTCCTTTGTGCCTCGGCATATAATTTCCAGTGTAGTTAAGTTGTTTCTTGACTATGGTCAACCAGGTCAGTTTTTGGCCTCATCTGTATCTTCTCGTACTTTTATTTATTTACTATCGAAGCGGAGCGCCACATGTACCATATTTTTGTTGCGCCAAAGTGTGACTGTTAGATCGCCGGAAACGGCACTACATAGTATTTAAAGATGATTATAATCATCCTAATATATTATTGAGATCTCCAATGAATGCAATAATATTTTTAATAATTATTTCATAATCTACACCAGATGTGTATTCAAGAGTGGTATGGGAAATGTGAAAGGATCACACAGTCGTCCGTCACGTAAGACATAGGGCTTGGCCCAATCATAGTAATTGCCTTTGACAGGGAGGTCCGGCCTGTAAGGTATTTTTTAAAGCTGTTTATGACTTTTTATATGGTACGCTATTTGAGAACTGTATTTTGGATTTTGGAACTGTATTGCGCAGTCAGGATTTTTTAGGTTTACTGATTTTTTACATTTGATACGTAATTTAGGTAGACTAAAATAGTAACAATGCCATTAATTTTGACTGGAAGATAAATATGCAAATAGTCTTTCTCTTACTCGTTAGGTATCTAGTCATAATTTACTGTCCCTTAGAAATGGACTGTCAACATAAAGTAACAGGGGGGATTGACTTATCGTAGTCGTTTCCCTATAATACCCTGATTTTTGTATCTTGAAAGTTTCCCAGGAGGCAACCTATGTAATATTTTGACTCAGATGGAAACACAATTTGACAATAGGGTCCAGAGAAATCATACTCAAGTGAGCCGAGGGATGCCCTCCTAATTATGCTTAATTAGCTTCGTGATTCAGTCGCTGACCTCATATAGTTGTCAACGTAATATTAGTGAATGGTTCGCCGGAATCAATTCCGGTTAAAAGTTAAAGGGCAATTACACCTTTGTAATAATGTTAGTTGATATTATAGAGCAGAATATTATTTAGAAAATACTTAAAACTTGAGTCAAATCGGACATTTCAATCTCAATATATTGACGTGTTTAGTGCTTGCCATCAAATGACCTTTGACCTCCACCAAAAATAACACAATTCATGTTTACATTGGGGTCAACCTTCATACCAAGTTTAAACATTTATCAGGCTATGTATATACTTTAGTTGTAAGGACGATAGGCCACCGTGATGGTCTTGATAAAAATGTTAAAAAAGTGGCGTTCTGGAATTGAAAACTTCAAACATCAATATATTGAGAACGGAATGGCCGATTTGATTCTAGTTTGAAGTATTTTATTTACAAGGTGTATGTGCTCTTTAACTTTTAAACACGAATATCAACTGAAACATAGGCCCAGAATAGTTGAGTTTTGAAAATAAATTTCATTCTGCCAAGTATCAGCCACGTCACGTCACGTTAGTAAATAGTAACTAGTAACCAGGGAAAATCACTTTAGCCGCCAAGCTCCGTGAATGGAAGCTGGTGTCAATTGCAATATTTACCGGAAATGTTGCAACACATTTGCCCTACATGCAGTAGCTCCAAGTAGGTGAGGGTTCGAGACCACTGGAGTTCGCGTCTTATCAACAACTTTTTAAGCTGGTAGAAACAAATTGCCGTTTTGCTTGATGTTCAGTGTAATATATTGGAATATGATCACCAATGCAGTAATTTTCGACTAGACAAAATATCCGAGGACGTCGTCATTAAGCCGGATATTTAGAAATGAGCCATTCAACACAATCAATCAACCAATGAAATGAACATTATTCCTGTATCTCTATAAATGTGGAAAAGGAAAAGAGGAAACGAAAGGAAAAATTCCTATAGGAAATGCTATTTCCCTGTATGAAATGCATTTCCTACCCGGGGAATTAAAAATCCCTAGAATCGATAGAACCCCTGCAAATCCATAGAATCCATGTGCACGGGAAAATGACGGGGCATGCAACACCCATATAGGAAAGTATCCTGCCTATCTGTCTGATCGGTTAGATCAGTTCATAGAGCGTTGGACTTATGACAGTACGGTTACGAATTCGAATCCGGGGTGATGATGATTATATTCCAGTGGCTCAAACTGGTATATCAAAGGCTTTGGGTAGCTCATATAACTACTGCGTTGAAGAGGGCCAGGAAACCTATTAATTCATTCATTGGGAATTGCCATTGTGGGAAAATTATGCGAAATACAATTCCCTTATATAGGAAATGTAATTTCAATATGGGTATTTGATTTCCCCTATGGGAAAAAGGATATTTAATTTCACTTAAAGAAGGGATACACATTATAATGAGAAGAAAATGTCATTTCTATATGGGAATTGTATTTCCCTGATTGAAAATGTCATTTCTATATGGGGAAATTTTATTCAATTAAAATGTGTTTTCTCACACGCATGAACAAAACAACTATACTGTATGGTGCAATTGGATAAAGCCATTAATTACAACATAAAAATAATAATTAAAGGAAAAGAGTTAGGCCGTTATCCAAGTTAATTATTTTCATTCCGACTACCAGATCACGCTTTGGTGACAGCGCCTTTACTTTAGCTGCTCCCAGATTGTGAAACTCGCTTCCTATCGGAGTTAAGTCAGCTCCTTCTTTCGAGTCGTTTAAGAAGCGACTAAAGACCCACTTATTTAAGTAATGTCTTTGTTGTTCAGCGCCACGAACAGTATATACTCTGGATATCCGGCGCTATATAAATTGAATTATTATTATTATTAATATTCCACTTAAGAATAGTACACATCCCTATAACTGCATAGGGATCAAACGTACCAGTGCAGTATATTCGAATTTAGTTTCCTTTAATAGCCCCAGCTATGGCAAACTAAAATCGTCAAGTGGAAAATATTGTTTTCTACCTGGAAAATTAATACAATACCAATTGGTTAATTCTAACATTTGATTGGCATATTTCAAGTTATCAACACAATGATGAACCACAATTACTAAATTAACCGGGAAAACAATCTAGTCAACATATATATTTAAGCATATATGTATTTTGGTTATATTTTTCAACAGCTAACTGGGAAAACTCATTCGAAAACAATGTGGTTTATTATTATAATAATTTATCAAGTTTTGTGATCCTAATACTGATTCATTTAAACCATTATCTTTGTGTACCAGTTGGAGATAATTGATATCATTAAGAATTAAAATTAATTCAGTCTTGTTGAACTTTACCAACGTCCAGTCGCTTCCAATAATTTCAAAAAACATATCAAAGTTACTAAATTAATCACTAATTAACTGTATAGTATATGCAACATTGAGCATTGCTATATAAACGAATCATTATTTCATCCACAGTGGCGGATACAGGATTTATCCGAAGAGGGCTCCGACATCTGGTAATAATACTGATTTTGCAATGACATTAACCTGACAGTGACATTCTCTAAGCAGAGCGCCACTATAGGTGGCATATAGCGTAATTGTTTTTGGTAAATGAAGTCTTCAGATGGCCGGAAACAGCACTTCCCATGCTTAATTTAGCCCCTCATAACTTAACAAAATCTCAATTTATACTTATATAACATGAGATTAACCCTATAGCTATATAATATGTGTTTAACCCTAGGCTTAACATATAACCTTAGACAAGCCTAACACATATGCCTAAGCCTCAGCAGCGTAGCCATATTTTTGTTTGTTGGTGTGTGGGGGGGGGGGTGTCAGCAGGGGGATTGAATTTGAAATTAGGGGTCTGAGGCTATAACTTAATTTGTATATGTATAGCGCTTTGCGTTTAAGTGCATGGTCCAGGATCCCGATGGGATCCAGGGGAGAAATCCCTTGAAGCATATGTTGTCATTTAAGCCCACTTAAACAGGTAAGTAGGCTTAAATGACAACATATGCCTATTTAGTGAGGAAATGTGCATTTTAATTTCACCATACACATACCAAGTGGGGTGATGGTGGAGTGTAGCTGATCCATCTTATGGGGGATTTATCCCCTCCACAATAGCCGAGGACTGGTGGATAATTAGTTGCAGTTTGGAAAATCAGTATGTGTGGGTTGTAATTATGGTGTTAAATCGGCGCGAAGCTGTGAAAAAAAATATTGTGGGGGGTAATTTGTAGATTTATGCTGAATAAGTTTTGAAACCATATACAAAATCCAGAAGAGGGGCCCTGGTCCAGTGAATTACGTTTATTTAAGCTAAAAAAGTTTTAAAACCGTTTCAAAATTTCCAGGAGGGGACCGCCCCGCCCCCTCTAAATACGCCACTGATCCATGATACTTTGAAGGACAAATACAATATGCAGATTCAAAGTACATTATGTGATAGAACAGATAAAACTCTACAATATTCTAAAAATAATTCAAATATCTCTAAAACTTTTAGTGATATGGACGTTTAAAGGGCAATTACACCTTGTAAATAATGTTAGTTGATATTATAGAGCAGAAAATTATCTACTGAATGCTTCAAACTAGATACAAATCGACCACTGAAAGGTGGCATTTATGACAAGCCAAATGTTCAATAATAAGATTATCTTGATTAATCGACCGATAAACCAAAATTATCGATCAACAAACTAAGATTACCGATCGATAAACTAAGATTAGCGGAGATAATCTAAGTTTTTTGGCGATAAGCCAGGTTTATCGATTGCTAAACTTGTTTTTTCTCCGATAAACTGAGTTTTTTTAAAATACTGAAAATTCTGTCCAAAATTGAGTTTTTATACTACTGATGTTCAATTATCAGATAAACCGAATTTCTTGTTGATAAACTGAGTTTATCGACCGATATTCTTGGTTTATCGATTGATAATCTTGGTTTATTGGTCGATAATCTTGGTTTATCGTTCGATAATCTTGGTTTATTGATCGAAAATTATCCAATTATTGAACAGTTGGTTTGCTATATATACAGGCCCGTGAATTACCTAAAATTCACACAGTTACTACAGCAGGAAATGGTCTTTGTTTGGTATCCAGTGTCCTACATATTTAAAAGCATGTTGATACCGCTGCCTTCACCGATGGAAAGTTCAGTTATAGAAAATACTAGTCAGTATACATAATATGATATGTCAATTGGCAGGCCTCAATCTTTTGAATGTCATTTATAGTCCTGAAAAAAAGTTAATTGCGTATCCATCAACAATAATATAGAATATGGTACTTTACCACTTTTAATTATATAGCTACATAAACTTAAAAAAACAACATTTGGCATCTAAGACAGTGACTTGGGAAGAAATATATGAGCCAACTTTGCGATTCCCATCAATGACTCTTATACGCTATAACACAATTTTTCCGGCGTTTCGCTCCCAATGTGACTTATTTAGAACCACACTCACTTGTTTTCACGACTAAGATAGCTGTAAAATATAAGCAGCATGGAAATAGGTTTATCGGTCGAAAAACTCAGTTTATCGATAGAAAGACTCATTTATCGATCGAAAGACTTAGTTTATCGGTCGAAATACTTGGTTCAACAACTCATAAACTATATTACTGTGTAGGAAGTGTTATTTACATTGAATATTGATTTTCTCCCCTTATTTCCCAACATATCCCCTAATTGACACTTGAAAATTCATCAGAAACATGTACGGACTACATTTATGTCAGTCTGGAGCAACTGATAACTCAGTTATTGCTATGAAAAGCCGGCCTCTTCATTAGTTGGTGTTTTCCACTTCGTTTTCCCCCTTTTCTCTTATTTCCCTTATTTAACCTGTTAAATGATCTAAAATAAGTTGGAACTATTGTTTTTTTCCCTTTGGAATAACTTATGTTATATATTGTTCTCTAAATGCTAGTATTTCTATTTAATTTCAAGTTTTCCATTATTTTTCCTTTCGCTTATCGAACCCCCGTTCACGCCAGTATGCAACTTTCAGACGTCGGATCAACTAAAGTATAGCAATAATACAATATTTATGGGGTTTTAGGTACTTGTAAGACGGAGACTAATGTAATGTCTTCTTGGATCAATTATAATAATAATAATAACAATAGTCCTAATTTTTCACCGCGCTTGGGCGTATGTGCAATATGCATGGAACACATTTGTATACCGTATCTAAACTTTCACATACGTTCGAACTATTACTGCGTCACTATCCTGGTGGTGAGTTATAGTGACATGTAGTGGAAATATGTTCACAAATGGCGCCACTCTATTTTTGATTACGACGACAAAATCAAAAATACGACGACGAAATAAGAAATAAAAATCATTTCGTATTTAATTTCGTATTTAATTTCGTATTTCATTTCGTATTTCATTTCGTATTTCATTTCGTAAATCATTTCATATTACATTTAGTATTTCATTTCGTAATTAATTTTGTATTTCATTTCGTATTTCATTTCGTAATTAATTTCATATTTCATTTCGTATTTCATTTCGTATTTCTTATTTCATTTCGTATTTAATTTCGTATTTCGTTGAAATTAACGGAATTATTTTCCCTTTTGGCGTCTAATACAAAAGAAGATATTCCTTCTGGTTCTCTCTAGAGCTGGTCCGATTGAAAATATATAAACCGACTAAGATCCGATACCGGTCGCTGCTAAGTAACACTCCATAATTGGGGTTATCTGGACAATGATGATGTTACCTGTATGTGTGGGTTTGAACTACAAACAATGGAATATGTTCTGCGATGTACACTATATAGCAGGACTGTAATGCTAAGGACCTTGCTGAATTCAACGATAATGCGGAAAATTTTACTCGGTTTCGACTGAAACACAATATATAGCTGATATGTGTGGATCTGATAAGAAGAAGATATAAACGCTTACTTTGTTTATCCAATATGGTCAATCCATTCCTCCATTGTACCCACAAGTCTTTGAATTCACTTTAGAAGGGGATATCCCAATGAAGTTGGTTACCACATATTTGTGTTATATATAATTGATGTTTCTGCCAATATAATTGGGGAAACAGTTCTGGATAGAAACGAATTATACATTACATGTTAAACTATATATACATGTATTTGATTCCGTAATAAGTTTAGTTCCAAATCATCCAGAGTATACAATTTCTCAATACGCAAGTCGTGTAACATTCACTAAGATCGTTCGCTACCAGGAATAGGTCGCTGATTCCTAGATTATATCCCATACGATATATTTTATTTGACGATATGGTGTTAACGATTAATTGAGTAGATTTGTCGATTCATTGGACAACAAATATATATTTATATATCATAGCGAACATAAAACGCAATACGGACATAATACATAATAGGGATTTTACAATATCATAAAAGTCACGGAAACAGAGTCATATGAACGGAAAAACGAGAATATAGTCACGTGAATAGACTCACAAGAATGGAATCAAATGAACATACTCACAGGTAACGATGCCCATGAACGGACTCAGAGGACCGGACTCACTGTATAGACACGTAGTAACATGAACTCAGCGAAAATCCGGTAGATTGGAAAGATTATCGATATAGGAACGCAGTAACAGGAACGCAGTGACAATAACGCAGTGAAAGGAACGCAGTGACAGGAACGCAGTGACAGTTTATTTTTTTAGTTTAGTTTAGTTTATTTCTTTCTCTGAAGATCGAGACCCCTTACGGGGTACAAGAGAATTACAATCACAGGTAACATATTAACAAAAGCACAAC
>JAODAI010027682.1:0-12595 GCA_027575025.1 Scotoplanes globosa | reverse complement strand
ATAGTATCATCAACATCACATGAAGCCATTTTTATGGTAGTATCAATCTGTTTTGTTTCTGATGATTTAGTGCAAAATTATTATATCTGAGGTCCACTGATTTGATCTGGAATGTCCACCAGTATATAAAGAAATGCTAAGCTCTGTAAATAATGTTAGCTAATAATATAGAGCAGACAATAATCTACGACATGCTTGAAACGGCTATAAAATCGGCCATTCAATTGTCGGGATATGTACGTTTGAAGTTGACAGCTACAAAAATATGAGAGCTGCCATTTTGCTTAAAAAGTCTTTGACAAGATTAACGTGACGTAGTACCTGGATTAACAAAAGTCCAAGTACAAATACAGGCTGGTATATGGCTTGTAAAGATAAAGTTGAACCTAAGTTCAAACTGTGTATTAAAGTTTATTTAAAACAAAGGTCATTTGGGGTCAATTAAAGTATTTTGTTTACAAGGCAATATTTTTCAACGTTTGGCCTCAAATTATAAAGCGAATATGCACGGGTTTGAATCTGCATTTTTTGTGAGCAACAGTCCAATCGATGTCGCCGTCGTCCGCTTAATCAATCAATCAGAAAATGTGTACCATTATCCATTGGTAGTATTATACTTTTATATATACTGCTAAATTCGATGAAATTATGTACCGTGCATAACCTCTACGAAGGGCGTTGTGAGCAATCGGTGTTGAACATTTCAAAATACATGGACAGCAGACAAGGAAGATTATATCAATGAGAAGAAAAACAATGCAATAATGTAATATAATTATAAAAGTTTTAATAATTATATAAGTATATGATAATAAGGTATAATGTCATTCGGCCACAGTTCTTCACTCTAAAAACAAAAGAGTGATAATTCACTATTCAAGAGTGGTCCCTGGCTACACTCCTTAGAAGAGTGAGTTTTCACTCGTAAAAGAGAAGAGTGAGTTCTCAGTCGTAAAAGAGTGAATCTATAATAGTTCAGACTATAATAGTCCATACCCACTCTTTTACGAGTGAGAACTCACTCTTTTTAAGGAGTGTAGCTAGGGACCACTCCTAAGGAGTTAATTTTCACTCTTTTGTTTTTAGAGTGTTCATGTTCAAACACGACAACTGCCATTTTGATTACAGCATACTGTGTATATATAACATGCAACATCCGTGAGATTTTTTCTGATTGGCAAAAAATGGAATACTTGTGAAAATAAGTAACAAAATGTACGACTAAAATGATCATATTATTATAAAATAGTTCTCGATAATTACGGTATTAAGAGCACCGGTATGCACAAATATTGTAACACACATGAATATTGTAATGTAAGTTAAATATCGATGATAATAAGGTTAATATAAAAACAGGATAAAAAAGTATATAATAACTCCAAAAAATAATAATGATAATAATAAAAAATGTTCGTTACACCAATACCTCATAAATCGTGATATCGTAATCAATTACATTATTGAAAATAGTTATCGATAATTACGGTATTAAGAGTACCGGTGTGTATATGTATATCATACAATATACGTGGATATTAAAACATAAGATGAATATCAATAATAATAAGGTTTATATAAAACAGTATCAATAAGTATGTCATAAAGTTGTAATTTAAAAGCCTGTGCTTGTCTCACTTAGATGGTCGCTTAGCGTCGTATTGTTAAATAAGCCTTCCAGGCCGATTATAACGACAAGAAATAGTAATGATAAAAAAGGTTCGTTACAGCAACATCTTCTAAATTATATTGTAATCACCAATCATGATATCATAACTAACGCAGTACAGTTTTCTATAAATGAAAATACAATGGATGCCTATCATAATATGTTTACTTGCAAGGCAATTTTGAAATGAATTTTATTGCTTGGCTGTCTTGGTCCGCTTGTTGCAAATAGGTTGTTTAATAATATACTATACTAATTAATGGTTTTGAGTTCAATGGCCAAAACTATTGATGAAATAGTTTTAACCATTGAACGAAAAAAACATTCATTATTAGTTCAGTATATACAACACCCTGTTGTGATGGTCTTTAGGTTTGCATATTTAGGTTCTGGTCTAACGTTGGGCTAGACCCTAACGTTAGATCAAGTCTAACGTTGGCCCTAGATGGTTAGTATACATTAATTACGTCATAGCCGAGTATGGAATAAAATGCACTGTATAGTAAACATGCTATAGCTGGTAAATAAATGCACGGGTGTGACGTCATTTCTGAGCAATATTGATTTTTTAGTTGAAGTCATGTTGAACAAAGTTGTCCAATCAAATATCTAGAATATACTTGGGTGTTGTATAATGCCGTATACTCGATATTTCGTACAAATCACAGACTACTGGATATTTGCACATGCTACTTTGAATATGAAGGTAGAAAATAACATGTAGGCCTACTATTCTTAAAGTCTTTGGTATATGACCTAACTTAGACGTAAATAGTGTACATTACACAATAGCGCATTGCAATAATACTACCACATAGAATACAAGTATATATATAACAATTATGTTATTAACTATTAATAATAGTGATAATATTTGTCCTAAGCAATATTTGAAAGCATGAGAATGAAAATAATAATGTACGTCATTTACATAGCCTTTTCATACAGCAATTCAATATGGCTATCCACTGTTTGCCAGCGTCTACTTAGACGAATGTAAATATATCATAATAACATATTAGGAGTTCACACACCGACACACCGCTATAATGAGCGTATTGGATAGGCACTCAAAACTACCACGGTGGAATGCACAATATGCGTACCAGGCATATTAAGCTCATAAAATTGGCCAGATGCTATGTCAATGGATTCTGTAAATAACAATTACCCAACTAAATGTACACCAGGTAGGCCACACCGTCTTACAGTTCATGAAGCGTGCATACACCTTATAATACTAGTAGTAGGTTGAGTCACGGCCAACGGTGTGTTTAATATAAGCGCCGAAGGCGCCTATCACTTCATTTGCCTCGTATATTCGACATGCTCTGTAATATTCCTCCTCTACATATCTCGATCTTACATACAACATGTGGTGTATTGTATAATCAGAGGGAGCGAGACTTTGTGTATATTAGATGGAATGTTACACATGGTGTATGGCATGGATCATGATGGTACTAGCAGGCTCTATTTATGTACGTTTTTAACGTGATGCCATTCCATTGAACTTAGCAGTGCTGTGCTATTACTGTGCAACCGTGGCTAACGAATAACCATTGTTGAGAGGGTGTAAACAGTCTACATTGTCGATAGGGGTTTTGCCTGTGATGTAATTTCATCGAATTTAGCAGTGTTGTTGTAGTCAGTGTAACGTGGCTAACGAATAGCCATCGCTGATTGGATGGAAACAGTCTATATTAACCACTAATGTCCATCTGGACCAACCACTGACCACCAATATGCAGATCGTATATACTAGGTCACATCTGATACCGTATCACCATATCATTATATGTATGGCACCGTGCAAAAATGTGTGGCCAAATTAATAGATGCATAATTATGACATTACACATACGTACTTCGGCTTGTTATTTGAATGGAGATGCACCATAATTACAACATGCTTTGCATAGCCAACCATTCCCAAAACCATGCATGTCGTGATAGGCATCCAGAAGCTTTAAAATCGTAACAAGTTATAAAACCGAAGCTAAACTCCTAACCCTAACCACTGTTTGTAACCAAATATCATTCGAAGGCTAATTAGAGGCCGAAAAGTATACGCATTTATATGCCCCTGAGCTGTGTTATAACAGTGTTATAATACTCTATTTGGTATATCTGGATCTGGATAAGTACTGTGCAAACACCCTATACGGGTTCTCCCATACAGGATACACTATCGGTATCAGATGTTATCATGTGATCATTAGATGATCATGTGATCATCTAAGGCGATTGACCAGATATGTCGAGGTAGATATGAGTGATCCTACCCGCCGGTACCACCATTTATACATCCCCATCCGATGGACGAGAGTGCACGTCAGTCTTTGGCCATTTTCCTAAAGGCTAACAGAGAGGTGAGGAATTGTAGACCGCAATTGAAGTAACACTCATAATCCACAAATTTTGGAAAGAACCTGAAACGAACCCGATAGGATTCGAACCCGTGCCTCCTTGTTACAAGTCGAGCACTCTACCGCTGAGCCAGCTCACCTCTCTTTGTGTGGTGTTCATGCACCGTAAACCAGTTGGAAAAAACACGACAAATGACCACCAAGCTGTACGATACCTTTTTGAACAGTATGTACTTATGAGTGTTGACCATGCACTGACTACAAGCCCGTCAAGGTGCGCATGCGGTGACTTACCAGTGGTGGTGCGTATTCAATGAATGGTCAACGAGATAAATCCCTACTGCTTTTAATAACGGATAATATCTCAGGCAAGAGCTTTTCACCCTGATTAGAAGTTGAGATAGCCCAGTTAGGGCAATGGGCTCATGTCGATGAGGTCGCGGGTTCGACTTCCAGCGGCGCTGATGGCTATCTTTGGGACCGCCATTTATACGTCCCCATCCGATGGACGAGAGTGCACGTCAGTCTTTGGCCATTTCCCCAAAGGCTAACAGCGAGGTGAGGAATTGTAGACCACAATTGAAGTAACAATCATAATCCACATTTTTTGGAAAGAACCTGAAACGAACCCGATATAATTTGAACCCGGACCTCCTTGTTGCAAGTTGGGCACTCTACCTCTGAGCCAGCTCACCTTGCCTAAGACCAGTTCGAATAAATACAGATAGTACGACAAATGACCACCAAGCTGTACGATACCTTTTTGAACAGTGTATGCAGTACCTAGTAGTGTTGACCACTAACTACAAACCCATCAAGGTGCTCATGCGGTGACCCATCAGCGGTGGTGCTTATGCAATGAATGGTCAACGAGATAAATCCCTACTGCTTTTGATAACGAATAATATCTCAGTCAAGAGCTTTTCACCCTGATTAGAAGTTGAGATAGCCCAGTGGTTATGGCAATGGTCTTGTGTCGATGAGGTCGCGGGTTTGACTTCCAGCGGCGCTGATGGCTATCTTTGGGCGTGTCGTTGGGCAAGGCACTTTATCTTGATTGCTTCATTTTATGTATAAATGGGAACTTGCGAGGTGTTATACTATGTCATCCGCGTGCATCATTGTAGCTGTATGAGGCCCATGTATGTGGTATGGGTGAGTAATGCTAGAACGCTAATGACCAGGCGTAATATTGTCAAAGAGCTTTGAGATCTGATTCAGATGTAAGGCGCTATATTATTATTATTAATAATAATAATATAACTGGTCCTCATTTAACGGTCCGTAGCTCTGATTGATGACAATACTTTATCGACAATACAATTTTCAGTCTTGCTACATATTCATAAACGCTGTTCAAAATATGTAATTGCCGTAATTTTCAGGGGTTTGTAAAAGACACAGAAACAACCCTCGTGTCGATCGATCGATCGACCTTAATGCCAATCGAGTAGGCATACTCAATACCATATAGGTCAGCACCTGAATGCCAATCGAGTAGGCATACATAATACCATGGGTCAGCCCAACTCACCTCAGTAGCTTAATATCGTGACTGCCATAAGCTGGTGCGTGGACAATGAGACACGTCCGGTTGAGTGCTTGCGCGTCTCTTAACTGGCCGTAGAGCACCGTGATTTTTTAGCATGCCAATACGAAAATATGTCATGGAAGCCATGACGTTATGCGAAAGTAACGACGGCCCTTGGCAGTCATGCCCGTCGGACACGCACTGCCGCACAAATCCTAAAGTTGGACAGTGCATTGGTTGTGTGCAGGGGCGTTGCTGCAATTAAATTGGCAGTCGAAGGGCTAAGTGACTTTCTTAAATAACTAATCAGTTTACACTACTTATTATTAATTATTCAACTGACAGTGTTGGATAAAACTTGCCCAAGATAATAAGTAGCTAGATATTATAGTCAATGAATGAATGAATATAAAGGTTCCCAGTCCCTTTTCAACGCAGTGGTTGTATCAGCCACCCAAAGCCTTTAGTGTACCAGTTAGAGCCAGTATGATAAAATCATCATCACTCCAAGATATATGCAAACCTGTTATATACCAAATGAAAGGTATTTGTGTGTATGACTTGATAAAACATATACCATAAGGTTCCTACCTATGCTATAATGTTGATTTTAAGTGAATGAATTAATAGATTTCCCGTCCCTTTTCAACGCAGCGGTTATATGAGCCACCCAAAGCCTTTGGTATACCAGTTAGAGCCACTGGAATATAAACATCTTCACTCCGGATTCGAACCGCTGACCTTTCGATCATAAGTCCAACGCTCTACCAACTGAGCTAACTGGTCAGAGTCTAGACTTAAAATAATTTAGCGAACAGGAACATGTGACTAGCTTTTGTGCTATTTGATTATAATCACGGGCTAGGATTACGCTCGGAGTTTATCTCCTGTGTTATAACATGTTACGGTTTCAAGGCTTGTGAATGCCAAACATGACATAAATAGTTTCGACGTGGTTGGTTTGATAATCGTACATACATGAACACGTGAAGATTATATTGCAATGTGCGTATTCTATATTTTATTTTATAATTATTATCTTTGAAGTAGGCCTACTTGTCAATATTATTTCACCTTGGTATATGAATCATAATTTTGTATATGCATTATACTCCATGGACTTTGAAATTGAATGATAAGGTATAGATAGTAGAGTACGTAGGACCAAATCAATGCTTTTAGTTTGAAACGGATATACATGCAACAGAACACATTGTTATAAAAGGATCAACACATGGAATATTCTGGAAGATTAGAGCCGTAATTCATAGTAATGCCATTATTGTGATGATAACAAGTAAAACGTAATACTATTGACAATACAATACGTGTAACCGTTTGGTGTAGGGCCATTAAGTATAATCACATAGGTCAACTAGGGTATAATACTATAGTATGCCTACCAGTTAGTTAATGTATTATTGAAAGCGATGTAGGCAGCTCGAAATTTCATGATATTGGTCAATCCAAAGTTCAGTATAAAACGAAATATTGTCTTACTAAAATACAGCATAAGTTGTGATCTAGATCGTATATTAGTGCGAGCCTGCGTAGTTTCTTGGTTAACATTACTCATATACTACTACAATAAGCGGGGCGCTAAAATGATTCTAATATAAAGATTATCAGAAGCGATACCTGTGTTGACATTATTTTAAGATATATAATATCAAATTATTTACCAGTCAATTTTATTTATCGAAGTTACTCAATCGGACAGGATATAGGATTTTTTCTGGTGGTTGGTTTCTCCGTATTGGTAGAGATACTGTCACAACGGCACATTAACATCGGGGTTATATTAATGCGCGATAGGTTAATTACATCTAAGTCCCATTCAGGGTTTCACGACACAAACAAACAAAAGGAATAACCACCCGGATAACTTCGTACTCTCTGCAAAAGAGTACAGTACCGTGTTGATTTTTAACTCGTCGGAATGTTTATTATATAACAAAAATATACACACGTTTGAATTTGTTTGCATTAACTAATGCCAATATCATCGTTCTAGCACTATTCCAGCCACTCATCTGGGAGGGTAGCTTTAATGGCGGGTAATCTATCCCATGTCGAGGAAATTATCCACTATCGGGCAAATCCTGGCATCATTTTGTGTTGGCATTAATAAATGCCAATATCATCGTTTCAGCACTATTCAAGCCACCCATCTGAGAGAGTATAGCTTTAATATCGGGTAATATATCCCAAGTCGAAGAAATTATCCATTATCGGGCAAATCCTGACGCCACCCATGATGGGGTTGGGGTCATGCTTATTATTGCCCACACCATTTGCATTATACCCTTTCTTATAAGAAACTCTTCTATAAGAAACTACTACTAGGGCCCGACAAATTTAAGAAGCTTTTAGTACTACATTGATAATTATTAAGAAACTCAAAAAACAATTGGCTTCTTTGATTGTGTAATTTGTACAATATACTCAGTTAGTCAGTATCTTGTCATATCTAGTCTTAAAATCGCCATTTAACCTATTTTCATAAATAATTTGAACACCTAAATGACATGTACAACATTGCTAATTATATACGATGTTCGTCGCTAACAAATAATAGGAAACTGCTAAGAAACTTTTAGTAGGCTAAAATCTCCCCAAATTTAAGAAACTTTTTAGGACTGGGGGCAGGCAGACCCTAGTTTCTTATAAAAAAATGATAGCTTCTATGAATTGTTATATAAACTTACTAATTTAGTACATGTATACACATTTTCGTATTTCTACAATTGCATATGCGCATGCTTACTCAAACTTATTAAATCATCACGTTGATGCGAGCTGTTACTTACGACATTTTATGTTTTCCATTTCCGATCGTCTACTAAGGCATACAACCAAAAAAGGACTGTGTGATTTTTGGCTCGCTGAAAAATAAAGGTAACTCGAAAATATGATAAAGGTCTACTATATGATAACAATTCCTTCGTAATATGAGATTTCCATTATTCGCAGTTATATTCCGTTGATATAAACCGTCGGGTATAGTTGGCCTACCCATAATAGTTCAACATTAAATAAGAACTTGACATAAAGCTGTACGTGAAAACATATCGGGTAGGCGTCACTGACGTATAGACCAAAGCAGTTCAACGACGAGAGACGTCACATGGCAAAGAGAGTTATGTGAGGGCGCTGTTCTTTTCATGGCGAATGAATGAATGAATTGGTTTCCTGGCCCTTTTCAACGCAGTGGTTATATGAGCCACCCAAAGCCTTTGATATACCAGTTAGAGCCACTGGAATATAATCATCAGCACTCCGGATTCGAATTCATGACCTTGCAATCAGAAGTCCAACGGGTGATGGAGGTTTAGGATCATATTATGAGGACTGTATCATGTATCCTTTTTGAGCCTTTCTTACTTAACTCAATGGGTAATAAATAAGCTAGGCTCAGCCTAACATGCATTATATATACACTGAACATTTAACCTTTCTGTCAATCGTTTCATACCTGGGAGTGGTTGAATCTCTGCCGTGCGGCGGCCGACCTGTAAGACCAGACTGTATTTCATGTAACACCGCCGTATCACTCTCACACGATGGAAGAGAGGACATAGATGAATACTGCCCTCTAGTGCTAGGTCGTGAATCCTGTCGTGAGATCAAACACACATTATTGTACATTGTTCAAGAGAGATTGATTAGTACTTGATTAAGTTTTCTTGTCTTTTACTGCAACAGGTATTATAAATGAACTAGGTTTTCTGGCCCTTATCAACGCAGAGAACATGAAAAATACATTTAAAAAAAAATGTTGTAATTGTTTTAGGAGCACAATAGAGGGCGCTCCTCGGTGCCTGTCAGGTGTATGATACATATAGTATTAATGACAAATGAAGAGACCAGGCCCCCTATTTACCCAGGGGCTAGATAGGAATGCAGCTGGGATGTACTTTACACTCTCCATAAACCCCACCAAACTCGTATAAAATGCCCGCATAGCGGGGCATCATTTTCCCACACATCCCTGATTAACTGAGTCAACGTAGAACTATTTGGCGCACATCTCCGCTAACCCACGGGTTGCCCGGTTAAGCCCTGTCAATTTCCCCACATATATCCGGGCACCATAGGGGGCCGGGATTACAATTGACAAGTGCATAAATGGCAGAAATGTGAACAAGACTGGAAGGATAGAGAGCTTTCTTATCGGCACATCAGCATTGAGGCTATAATAGTGCCAGATTGGTTAATTATAACCATGTCTCGTTCAGGGTTTCTACGATACAATCAAATAAAAGGTTGACCATCCGTCCGGGATAACTCCCTCAAAAAGATGGCCAGACTAGGATACCGAGACAGGTACAAACAAGTCGTGCCCCGGGACCGACATTTTACACCCTCATCCGATGTATCACGGATAGGTCAATTTGGTTAGAATATGATAAACAGGCTGATTATTCACACACATGATGTAACACCTATGTTGTTAATATTAGTTAATTTATTATATGACCAAATGATATGTGACATTAAAAGTGCATTGATGATAAAGTACAAATAGCCAATTTTAAATATTAATTGATTATTTAGTGATCAATTGGAGGAAGAGAATAGTTGACCTTTGTTAATTACATTTAGTCATTTAAGAACAATGACTGTGAATATTGTATTATAAATATGGATTAATGTGCGGTAATGTGAAAAACTGAACTACAAAGAAGGTCGATCTAGAAGATGGTCATAAAAAAATGTTTGTCAAATTTACATTGTCCGATTTCACAAACACCCCTACAATTATGTAATGGCATAGCATGAGCATAGTTTCTACCTGCATATTATATGGTTCTTTGGTATAGTATAAGGTTTCTTAATTAAGGTAGCCTGTATTTCATCGACTATTGATTTTTAAGGCCCAGTTTCATACTGCAAATTAATAAGAGTTTTTTACTTTTCTCCTAGTAGAGGTTTGCTGGCATAATAATAATAATAATATTTATATAGCGCCTTTCCTGCTTAAGACCAGGAGGTCACAGCTCAAAGCGCTTATTAATTACATTTATGGCCATGGATATCCATGGATATACTGTATGCTCCAAATATCACACACTGAATATCAAATCAACCTTCAGTATGATCAATTGGATAGGACATCCAAGATGTAAAATTCTATATTTTGCAGTTTATGAGTAAACAGCTCTTGCTTTCAAATTTCTAAATTCCACTTAGCAGCACAACGTTCTTCCTTGGAAGAACTGGTGAGCTGGAATGATTAGTTCTGCATGTTTGGGACTGATATGATATGTTAGGCTGGTCTTGGTCAAGGCCCTGTGGTATTTCTTTTTTCCAGTTAAATGCAGTAAGCGGTGGCGCTATACAGTTACTAAGACAGGTAGTGTGGTGTATCTCGATGTAGATTATATGATCTTGATGAGTATTTTTGTGAGAGTTACTAAAATGAAAAATTATGTAAAAATTATGGTCACATTTGCAATAGGATGGAAATTGGAAGCGCCACATAATGTTGAGCCTAGGATAATTTCCCACGGGATTCACACCCCCGGATAAATTCCTCTCAGAAATCTTTCCCCTGGACAATTTCACCACACCATTTCCACTGGACACTTAACCTGAGCAAATTTTCCTCCAGACAATTTTCCCCCTGTTGAACATTCCCCGTTGAATTTCCGCAGACAAAAATCCCGCCTGGCTGCTCTAGCACGTTTGAGCACGTCTTGGAGGAGGGTTGTTTGAGTGGAAGTTTTAACAGGGAGTAAATTTTTCAGGGGGATTTCCTCGGGGGAAAGTGTTCGGATTGAATTTAGAGGGGAGAAATTGATGGGGAAATTGTTCGGGGGAAAGATTTGGGGGGTAAATTGTCCTGGGGTGAACTGTTCTGATACCCATAATGTTATCCTTTTTGAACAGTAAAAATAAATTAGTAAAGTTAAATATTACATGTCATAAAATAAGTCCAGTTAGTTAGATTATGAAAGATTGGATGTTCCTGAATCATTTTCAATTATGAGATTATATATATGCCACCCACAGCAACACACACCCGTGATTAGTAATGTGTTAGAATACTGTTGCTAAGTTAACCTTACCCGGTCACCATGGATACTTAACGGCAACGGTGATACTACTCTCGAACTACCCTCTCTCTGATTAGAGATCGAATGCAAATTATGACGATCAAAAACAAAAATATAATTACAAATTCATTGATTGATTGATTGGATATATATGCATAATACCGGCTCATTTAACATGCAATAGTGACACATTGATTGAATAAGTAATTATAGCAATCCAGTTTGCATGTATACTACTACATTTGATAAATACCATCAGTCTCAAATAGTAGCACTCCGACTAAGTCTAAATCTATACCTGCATCTTTTCATTGCAGATCAGGTACTATGTTGAGATTTAGTATCTATGCTATACTAAAGAAAGAAGATACCATTGGCTTCATTTTATACCAAGATAGCAAAATATTAATTATATTCAAAGTTACTGAATTGTTAATTGAGTTGGTCATATTTCATTCTACTTTGAAATTTGTTATATGTGTGGCAGTGTCTGTCTGATTGAGTTGTAGTTAAATGCTACAGACTCATCACTTGAAATACACTACAGGTATGGGACAGTAGAATAGGTTTGCAAAACGTCTCAAGAGCTTTTGACGGACAAACAAATATTTGAAGGATGATTGAATAATACTGTATTAGTCATATGTGTTGCTTTGTGATATTTTGATGATTAATTGTATGTAATGGCGGATTTCTAAAACAATGGATGAACAGTAGCTGCATACAGGGCTATATCAGTAATTGCAAACATACATGAATAGCTAATTCATCAGCAATGCCATGCCTCTCATAACTGTGGAAAATTGTGAAACCTTGAAACACCGACATCATTCTGACTAATTACAACTATACTATGACATGGCGATCTTGAGGAGGACCGAGAGAGCAATGTGCGGTCAATGTGTGGTGTAAAGCTGACGGATAAAAGGAAGACCGATGATTTGATGGAAATGCTTGGGCTGGAGGA
>JAODAI010027571.1:0-12601 GCA_027575025.1 Scotoplanes globosa | reverse complement strand
CTTCGGTATGACCCGACCTCCAGGGGTCTCGAACCTTCGCGGGCACGAAACCACTATCTGGTCTCCCGGCTTGCAGGCGGATGCTCTAACCATTGCGCCACGCATCATTATATTATTACAGGAAGTGTGGCTGTAAATACAGGATTAGATCGTCATGTTGTTACAATGGATCTAATTGGATTATGATTTTCATGACATGCATTGAATGCACGGAGAGGCGCCACAATTTTCCAGACAGGGGTTGGCCGGCGTTCCACGTGGATGACTATATGTGATGCACCATGGCAGATTGGGTATTATGTCGGCCCTGGGTCATGCCGAGATAGTGGTGTGAAAAGAAAGAGGACACCAGTAGCTTTATTTTGATACATAATTCAAGAAAGTATTAATATTCTAAGTTATATTTAAGTTTTTTAAAAGAGTAGGCCATATTCCATTGAACTTGTGATATATTTTGGAGGAAAACAGCTCATATCTCAAAATGAAGAATTGCGACATAATACCCGATCTGCCATGTTGCATCACATATTGTTGATCAAATAACGTGACTCGACTTCGCATCACCTGTTATTTCATCAAATTTAGGGTGTCAATAGTTTAGGTTTATAATTGACTGATTAGGTTTCCTGACCCCTTAGAACACAGAGGGAGAGGGTATACGACCAGCCAAAGCCCTGGATATACCCAGCTAGAGCCACTGGAATATAGCCACTTATGCAGTTTATTCAGCTTTTTTGTTAATTACATAGAAATATCTGTAGAAATATCTGTAGAAATGCAAACGCATCAGAACTGATCCATGGCTACGTCTTACTCAAACTTACCGTCACAACATCCGAGCCGTATCCCTTCCCGACGTTCCCGTTATCTTCCTCTGTTTTTAACAAGATCTCTCCGCACAACCCTCCGATTCTGAATATTATTCTACGCACGATCCATCCAATCCCCCGGGGTATATGGCGCAGTGTTGATTGCTATTACGGCTAAGAGTAACGGCTCGATTTATCCAACGCCAATTCTCGGCAGGGATCCGTCAGCGACACACGTACGGATAACGATCGTCTTTATCCTCGTTCCGCAAAGTCTTGATGCGATAACACCTCCTCGTGATCAGATGTGATCGGAATCGATACAGACTAGTCCATCCCGAGATGTTAACATTTAGTCTGCGTATCGTAAATTACTGCCGCTGTACACGGTACTTCAACCAACCACATCAGGCCTCCCCCAATGTGTCACCACGGCAACATGTCGGCACATTGTCGCATCAACTGTGATATTTTAAGAAAGGCGTTGAAGCTGAAGCAGAGGGCGAGATGGAAAGTATCTTTGGATCCGCAACACTATCTGTGAAAACACATGGAAACGGAAAATAGTAATAAATATCATGATTGAACCCGAAAATATGAGACGAGGGAAAACGAAGTTAACCTTTTATACAAGAATGTTTTATGGAGGACACAAATTCAATTTGGAAAAGAGGTTTCCCAATATTCTAGACAATTTTATCAATTTCACCAAATAAAAAATATTTATGATGTCACAAAACACACATGGAAATTGTGCATGTTTGGTACACAGACAGTGAGTTAGAAATGGCTGTATCTGACAATGTGCACGGATTGAACAGGAAAGTGTTGCGTTCTATTACTTATTATTCACACTAATTGTACTACTAGAGCTATAAATTACTAGTAAAACAACTACATGTTATTTTGTCTCATTAATCAACAAGACGATCACAGAGAGAGATAATTGCTTAACGGCACATCAACAGCAAGGTTATATTAGTGCCAGATAGGTTAATTATACTAGTAAAGTCCCTTTTGAAGATAACGATACAAAAAAAATAAAAGGAATGACCATCCGGGATTAGTTCCTGCTCTTTGGGAAAACATGGCCAGACTAGAATAACGAGACGTCCTTCCCCGGGACCGCCAATTAACGTCCTCATCTGATGGACGTCCTTCACCAGGTTTAGCCTATGAACCGATATCATTACCAGGGTGTGGCCACTGACATACAGGCAGCTACCGGGAGCCACTGGTGAAAGTTGAGGAATTGTGGACGACCAGTTGGTAATCCATCCGACAAGAGAGATAATTTCCTAACGGCACATCAACACCGAGGTTATATAGTGCCGGATAGGTTAATTATAATTCAAGTGGATCCGGATACCTACTACAGTAAGGTATTACCTCTAACGCGCACTCCGATCAGGCTGCCGCAACATCATTAACATTGGGCAGCAGCAATATGTACCTCAGGTAGATGCCAAATTTCTGATTGTAAATTTAAAGCGAAAGGATAACCACATTCATTGATTGATTGGCTTTCCTGGCCATTTTTAATGCAGAGGTTTAGCCACCAAAAGACTTTGATACACCAGTTGGAGCCACTGGAATATAATCATCGTTGACTCACTTAACTGATAGCCGCATCATTGGCCAAAGCTCGCCACCTCCTTCTATCCATAGCCATGATTCTCCAGTCACCATCACCTCCACAGCACCCCTAAAATCCCTCTCAACACAGTCCTTCCATCTCAGACGAGGTCTTACCTCTTCTACCAACCTCCACAAGTGACATCACCATTTTGGGGAGTCGCCCATCATCCACCTATATTAGTAAAACTTTTGGCATTAGTCCTCCTTTAGTTAGGGTAAGTATAGTTGTGTCATAGATATAGGGTTATTGGTGGTTTTAAGAAGATATACCTAAATATGCCTACTAAGTATATTTTACACTACAAAAGAAGCCATCTATTAAGATTTTCAGCTATACTCATTTTGGGGGGAGTTACATAATTTTAAGTTTTGTAAAATTTTGTGCTTCTAGTACAACTTTCTTTTATAAGGGTTTCTTATAAAAAGTGTATGGTTCATCTGGTCCATCAATTCTTAATTCATCTTTACCCATATAAGTATATCAAGATATTTGTATTATATTATGTTCATTTTTCAATTTAACGTGTCATAAACCACAACGATTCAGGCTCTCTGGTTTGCCAATGAGCTTGCCAGAGCATTCATATACACACCAAAGCAAACAAACTGCTCAAGATTTTATTAAAATACTTTGATAAATCCGCCTGCCCCGGCTACATCCAGGCTGTTTGGGTTCAACCCCGTACCTAAAGCCCCACGTTCCCAGCATGACACTGGCCCAACACGGGACACCACTGCTACCCAATACTGCCAATATCTTGCATAAAAATATAATAAAAACTGCGCTTTACAACCCGAACGCAGCCCGGGGGTCCTCCTTCTGTTCCCGACGTTTCCTGCGCTGAAACAGAAAAGTGATCCAATAAAATAAGCTGCGGGGGACCAGGGAAGAAAGTTCAAAATCAAACTCCTGCAGGGGACATTGATAGTTGTAGGGATATTAATTTTCAATTTTGCAACGAGACCGTCGAACCATGGATAAGTTGCGGATGGGAGGACGGTTTTATGACACGATACTGCCGGAGAGGTAACTCACGTCGGTTCGAGTTATATCCGACACCGTCTGAATCCAATTGCCATGCGTCGGGCACACACGGGGCGGGTTAACAAGTGTCAAGACACCGATTCTATTCCGTCTCTTAACCTCACTTAATATGGGACTACGTACGTCATCCCTAGTGTGTCTGGGAGATGATATGATAACTATCAAACAGATATATAGCTGGGAGGCAACTATATTGCATCTCCAGAAAGAAGATGAAAAACATGGATCACAGATCAATTAGCATACTGATAGAGTAGTAGGCTCCGGTTAGACCTACATGCGAGTACCACCTACGATCTGTGCCAAACATAAATGAAATAAACCCCTTCCCCATTTACAATGTTGGTCAAATCAGTCCAACTAATAATTCTTAGAGATGCACAAACGTTGAAATGGGGGGAAATACTGCAGGGTCGTGAAAATTGATTGATAATATCTCGGTCTATTGTCTATTTCAATACATTTAGTGAGGATTGTAGAGCACAATTATTATAAACTTTATCATGAACATGTACAGTATTCGGTTGATCGATCGATTATATTTTTAACTATCACAAATTTGTAACCTTCCGGTATAATAGCGCCGTTCTCAGAATTGTTTCCTTGGTGAAGATTACTGGATTGCAAACCATGCTCCAATCTCAACATTAAATATTGCTGCAGGCAACCCATTCTAAGAATATTCAAAGTTATAATATTAATCAATATTAATTGTAAAGCCCATTGAGATCATGTTTTGATGTAACGCGCTCGCTATATTAAGAACTAATTATTATTATTATTACTTGAGAGAGAGAGAGATAATTTCTTAACGGCACACCAGCATCAAGGTTATACGCCAGATAGGTTAATTATAATCAAGTCCCATTCAGGGTTTAAATGATGCAAACAAAAGGAACGACCATCCGGGATAATTCCCTACTTTCTACGAACAGATTGCCAGACTAGAATAATGAGACAGGTAGCCGTCCTGCCCTAGGTCCCCATTTTACGACCCCATCCGATGGATGCTACCCTCACCAGGCTTAGCCTACGAACCGACATACACTTTTTTATAAAAAACTAAGGTCAGGCCCTAGTACTAAAAAAGTTTCTTAAATTTTACTCGGTTTTACTACTAAAAGTTTCTTAGCTTTTTCTTAATTTTTGCTATCGAATAACATTGTATAATAGGCAATCTTGTGCAAGACATTTAGGTGTTAAAATTATTGGAACAAATAGATTATTGGTGATTTTAAAACAAGATATCACAAAATACTGAGTGCATTGTACACATTACCCAACAAAACAAGACATTTATTATGATTTTCAGTATACTAAAAATTCTGTGGTTTCTTAATGATTTTCATTGTAGGACTAAAAGTTTCTTAACTCTTTTGGCCTCTAGTAGTAGTTTCTTATAGCCAAGTTTCTTAAAAGAGTGTAGTTGCCCAGGGTACATGGCCGCTGCCATGCACACTGCCATGCACAGTGGAGTAGGATCAATAAGGACATAGTCCTCATAATATGATCCTGATCCTCCATCACACAGTGGACCTCCTAAACCAGGGTCACAAAAATACCATCAAGACCAATCTTAACACATTGAGCCACACATGGTCTTTTCGGAGCGTATTTGAAATATTCAAGATCAAAGGCAATTTCGATCTAGTATTGGTAGTAACATCCTTAGAGTATACATATTCTTCATTCTAGAGAGCCAACATATTTCTAAGAACATTTTTTTTTAATATTTAAAAAATATATATATTTATGGTTGATTTTTTCACACGGTGTAGGTATAGGCACACTGCAGTTGGACTCAGTGTGTCAAAACGCACGGACACTATCCGCACACACCAACAACTCTGGTAGAAAAAATAAATCACCATGTAGCTTTTATATATATGCACCATGTGTTCACTTTGACTATGTGCATAGTCTGAGACATCCTGCTGTACATAGAGTATGTTCAGCAGGAATTCTATGAGAGAATTTGAACTTGTTCCACATATTCATTGCTGGGGCGTAACGTGAAGAGAAGTGCTTCGTGCTGCTACGGGATTTAATGAATCGATCCCTAATAAGATGTATATTGGATTAAATGTTTTACCATTATAAATTACTGAACGGTACGCAGTGTGCTGTGCAAACGTTGAACCCAACATAGTTAACTACAAAATGCAAGGCATTTGTTGATGTTAGAACAGAGGTTTGGCATATAGGGTTTGTTATTGTTCACATCCAATCGTCATCATCTCTTTAATCAGCCAATATATTACAAATACTGCTAAATACGATGAAATGTAACAAGCGATTAAGCAGGGGAAAAGGGATTGTATGGGGGATGAGGTGGGGGGATTTGGGGGATATACAATTTGATGTACCCGCTACATTATACATTATGCATGGAGCTAGATTATAATTAGATCACAACTTTGTGTCAGCTAGAGGGTCATTCCATGTCAGATCACTAAAAGTTTCGGCAATTGAATACAAAACTCACTCGGGTTCCTTTCAAACTTGGTAGGCAAGATTATTTGAGTTGACAACGACCAAATTTTATTTTTTTAGAAAAGTCGGACTTACTTTGATTTTGATTCATTTTATATTGATTTTGCTTGTGTTTCGAGCAATGCATTTAAATGAACCACATTACATTTTTAATATATTAGACTTCCATGAGCCTGTAAGACGTCTGCGTTCATCTGACCAATCATATCTATGTATTTCTATGTCTCGTACAAAGGTGTATGAGACGAGGAGTTTTGTTTATGCTGCACCTTTTCTCTGGAATAGCTTACCAGACCATATCAGAACTTGTACTGATCTTACATATTTTAAGAAGCATGTTAAAAAAAAAAATCTAGCTAAATGTTGTTATATTTATATTCATTTATTCATTCATCTGTACTGTACATGTACAGTGCCGAGAGCAATCACTTGCTGATTAAATAAGTTTCATTATTATTATTATTATTGCAATTTCCTTCTCGCTACCATATCTAACAACCTAATACACTTCGTTCAGCGCATACAAAATTTTGCAGCATGCAATCGCATCGCTACACGGGCTAAAAAGCACAATTATCAGGTCTCTACAGTCATACTAACGAGACTATTACTGAGCCAATCAACAGTGATTTCTTGCATGATAACGAGTGCTAAGTCAAAGTTCCACCGCACACTGTACAACCTTTGTAGCACCTCTGTAGTTCGGCAAAAAAATATCTGTCAAGATAGTGAACAAGATGTCATCATGTTGGAGTGGGAATAGTTACCAAATTTTCAAATTAATTCAGATAAAATGTTGCTAAAACGGTCCTTGGGCAAAATTACCACTTTAAATAACTTTCTAATATCCCTCTTGGACTGTTTGAGATACGAACAAGATGTCATCATATTGGAGTGGGAATAATAACCAAACTTTCAAATTAATTCAGATAAAATGTTGCTGAAACGATCCTTGGGCAAAATTACCACTTTAAATAAGTTTCTAATATCCCTCTTGGACTGTTTGAGATACGGAGATAGGCCTACAGTCTCTGACTTTTGAATAATACATCATGTAATCCATTCAAAGAGGAACAAGACGAGCGAATTGTCACGTTATTGTATCACTATATCCACATGGGGCCCACATTAAATTATAAATGTCCACTATTTGCAAACTTTTTAATAGGTTGTAATCTGCAAAGTGGTAATATTATATCTATTGAACTACAAAATGACCTGCCAAAGAGCTGCATTGGAATTCATCATTCAGCCTTCACTGTATGTGCATATTAGGACTATAATTGAGACTTATAAGGCCATTGAATTTGATATAGTCTACATATTATAATATTGTGTATACTTTGCATGTTTAATTACAGTTACATTAATTTTGTTTAACATAATTTGTAAATGTATATATATAAATGTTTTTGTGATATGATCTGAAACAGAAATAAAAAAGTGAACAACAACACAAAAAAATTATGAAACGGGCTTTAGACATAAGGATTTACAAAGACAGGTGTATGTTGCTTCAATATACATACAGTGACACGTACATGGAGCAGTACATGTACATGAGAGGAGTAGCTACTGGACACTTGCACGACAAGCAGATGGAAATGTCCAATGGTCATGCTGACGTCACGCATACATCCGGCATGTACTTCATGTAGCAGACCTCAAAATATATGCATCCCAATTAGGATATAGCTCAGCAAGTAACTTCCTAACCCTACTATTTTATTCAAACTCTAAATGATTGCATTTACTAAGTGGGATACTTCAGTTTCAAGAAGACTGATGTACGTCTGATACATGAAGTATATCCCATACATCCTTAAGCAAAATACTTTGTCTCGATTACTTCTCTTCACCCAGGAGTATAAATGGGAACATGAGGTGTTACTTGCTTTGTGTCAACACATGTGTGGTTCAGACGAGATCACCAGTGTCCAGGGATAATATGTTTAAAGCGTGTCCAGGGATAATATTTTTAAAGCGTATCCAGGAATAATATTTTTAAAGCGTGTCGAGGGATAATATTTTTTAAAGCGTATCCAGGGATAATATTTTTAAAGCGTATCCAGGGATAATATTTTTAAAGCGTGTCCAGGGATAATATTTTTAAAGCGTGTTCAGGCATAATATTTTCAAAGCGTGTCCAGGGATAATATGTTTAAAGCGTTTCCAGGTCTCTTTGAGATGAAAAGCGCTATATAAAAGATAATTATTAATACTATTATTTGTGTGTATTGATAAAGGGGACCAATCCACAGTGTTCCTCTGCAAAGTAAACGATTTACAAGCAATTAGACGTATTCTTCTACTTTGGGCTACTTCAAATTAAATGCAATTTCTAAACTTTAGTACCGATCAAATTCGCAGAGAACATAATAGGTGGTTGATAGGTGCAAGTAACGGCAGGACACGTAGTTTTGAAGTTTAATAAGATTTAATTGGCAAGATATTAACAATTAATTACTGCCCAGGCAGGACTGCATCCTGAAAGGCCGGGGACTGCATCCTGAAAGGCCGGGGACTGCATCCTGAAAGGCCGGGGACAACTTCACATTATTAAGGTGGTCACCCATTTATGTGTTAGCACACTCTAAAAAGGTCTGGTGGAATTTAACCATGCCGGTGTTCGTATAGGACCTACAACATACTGGTAAACGTAAATCTGGTTGATTTTACCTAGATTCTTTGTTAAATCAACAAGATTTACATTGGAAAATTCACCAGTATAGCTAGGTCCTATACAAACACCGCACATGACAAAATTCCACCAAACCTTTTTTAGAGTTCAAGTTTTATGGTAGTGCCATGCTTTACATAATGTCCATGCTGCAGTATAGATATGTCAGTGGCTTGTGCAGAGGGGCAGAGGGGCAGCGTGACATTCCACAATGACCCCACCTCCTCTAATTGATCGCGTACGTAAGCTACAAACATTTAACAGTCCTTCGAAAGTGGACAGTGAACACTAAATTTCACATCTAGGCCCAAATATAGTCACCAAATTACATGTACCACCCTACACATATCATTGTCATCACAAATCATGGCTCGTTAATATCTCGCGGTGAACCAGGTCACGCTATTCGCGCCATTGTCGTCTCCTTTGTGCCATGGCCTAGACGTCCACCCTCTTAATTCCCAGAGTATTAAGTTGTTTTTACTATTTCATCCATCCCAGTTTTCTGTCCTCTTCTAAATCTTCTCGTCTAATTCCTCTCAGCTTCTATTAGTGCACGTCGTGCGAGTACCCTTTCTTAGTACCTGGTCAGGCTAGCCAACAAAGTCTTGCTTCCCCAATAATAAGATTTCCTTTCCTGGTACCTACAGGATGGTGGCCGGATAATTACTTCAAAAGTCCCCCATATCATCATTTCATCATCATCATCATCATCATTGGTCCAGTTTTGATCCGGTTTTGTCCCCGAGTTTTCGGAGGTGGCCGGAATCACCTAACTCTTGCAGCAATAGCCCTCTATCACACCATCCAATTGCTGCCATTGTTAGGATTTGTTGGAGCTACTTTTTCTATGGGTAGCTCAGTTAACGATCTAGACATTTCTAACGCAATTATTACAATCCTTCACCACACAATATGTCCATTGCACAAGGTTTAGTGGATTTTGAAATTGTTCACATTAAAACAAGACTCTGTTGATTATGAAATTGTTCACATTAAACATATGAAATCGTTTAAGTGCTGAACTTGTGTTCCTAAGGTCAGAGGTTCCAACACATGGTGATGATGACTATTTTTATTTTCTGGTGGTTCTAACTAGTTTATTATACTAAAGGCTCTTTGTCATGCCCTTTTCAATTGTAATCAGCTGAGCCCTCGCCCCTGTTATATCAAAGGCTCTTTGTCGTGCCCTTTTCAATTGTAATCAGCCCTCACCCCTGTTATATCAAAGGCTCTTTGTCATGCCCTTTTCAATTGTAATCGGCCCTCCGCCCCGCCATACCCCGGCATAACGGCGACCGTGACCGGGGCTTTAGAGGGGAGCTTCACATTTTGTGTCCCCGCTATACCGGGGACGTGGTACCGGTTTAAGGGGGATGTCCGCAGTGAAATTTGGGTCGGGATTAATTGCGACCCCTATTTACACCCAATCTAACAGCAAGTTAGCGGGGATTTATCCCGGACTGTCTTTTTTGTGCTCAGCTAGCAGGGATTTAGTGGGGATGTTCAGCAAAGTAATGCACCGCTCTGCCGGGACTTTTAACGAATGTACAGTAGCTGTGGGAGAAACGCATGTGTTACAATTATGAAAATAGCATCGCCGTTATAGTCCCCGCTGTGCCCGGGTATGTGGGAGGGGGACTTTGAGTTTGAGCTATGACTTTGTGTTCCAAATTAGGTATAATGGTAGATTCTGCTAGATTACAAAACAACATTTTTGTGTTAAACGCTCTGTTTTTACAGAAAGTATCTTATTTCAGAGTTGGCATTCCTGGAAATTTTGGGGTTAAAAGATTCCGGAAACCTGTTACACCTGCATGTACACCTACATAACTCTCGAGTTTGTGTCAACAATGAAATATGTTAATGTCGGGAGGAATTATTGCACCATGGTGTTACACTTATAACAGTGGAGTAGATTCGAAAGTTAATTGAATGGGGTTACTGTATTATAAAGTGCAGCGCACTATTGGCAAGGATGAGGTGGACAGGTGTGTTTTCTCTCATCAGCGTGAGTGTCTCTATCTAATTTGACTTTTAGTAGTCACATGTGATGACACCGGTAAACTAGGAAGGTGCAGGTATCTGAGCCCAACCTCATTCTAAATTATTATAATTTACTGCAATGTTCATTTCACAATAATTTTCTTTCGTAATTTAATGTGCATTTGTCGTATCAGCGGCGATCACAGGGTAGCATGTCCCCCACAACGTTTTCGTTAAACATTTAAACATAGCTGACATACCGATATACAGGTATCCTCTAGAATACACCAAATCGCTACAAGGCTTCAAGGGGCCGGTCACCTGTACCCCTTCAGGTGATCCTGGCGGTTCTCTATACCCGTAAACGGATGTGAAAGTCTAAGTGATTAGCTAAATAAATACTCCCTCCCCTCTCCCCCCAGTAATTCAACCCCCTGATTTCTCGAGGTAATGTCGCAAGGTCATCAGTGCAGTGGTTTGAATCCGGCGAAACTTGTTAATTCGCACTACACTTCTAAAACAGACCCTTGAATTCTTCCCCAATCAAATAATTTTATAATTTTGGGATGAAATCTTAATTCTTATTAATTAATTTAAAATGTATTTTTACAGTATAAATATTTTTGGGTTCGGTAATCTTAATTCTGATATAGATGGCGCAATGGGTAGAGCATCCAAGCTGTAAGCCGGGATATCGAATAATGGTTCCGAGCTCACGTGGGTTCCAGACCACTGGAGGTCTGGTCATACCAAAGACTTTAAAAATGGTACATTTTATTTCAACATTTCATGTCAGGGTAACTTCTTTAGCCACTGGCTAATCTTCCAGAAGGCCCTGTGACGCAATGAACGGACAGTGGGATATAGCGGGGAAAAGCGGAGTGCCAGGAGTAAAACCTCTAGTTGTAGACATGGCCATCTCATTTGCACGTCAGACCGGGAATCGAGCCCCGGTCGCAGTGGTGCAAGAGCATAGCGCTTACCACTACACCACAGCCTACTCTGCATCATGCAGAGTTGCTGTTAGAAAGTGCCAGTGTAGCTTCTATTTGTTACATCATGTATGCTCTGCACCAGAGGTTTGTTAGTCTCTGTGTATATCAGTGATCCAGGTCCTTCTAGGTATCCCTCTTCTCCTCTTACCATCAATGCTTGCTTCCTGTAATCGGTCTTCTTTCCACCGGATCGGATGTCCAAAATGTTGTGTTTTTATCTCAATATAATTGAGATTATATTTAGAGTGGTTTTCTGAAATTACTGAATGTTTTCCTGTTTCCACTCTAATTACACGTGTATACATGATATAGACCTACAGTAGTTACAGTACAGTCACTTTGAGCTAATTATCCAGCTAATTTGTGATTGGTCACATCACTAATATTAAAAGTAGCAAGATAGACAGTGGTAGTACTGTAGTTAATCGCTGACTAATCATATATAGCCTTGGAGTGTACACAGGTAGATACACACAGCATATTTGGTATGGCATTCCTGGAAGACCTGTACTAAAACTGATACCAATACCAAATACTCAAATTTGAGACTTTATAATAATAAATAATAATAATTAAAAATATTTATATAGCTCTTTATGCAGAGCCTCAAAGCACTTGAGGAGAAAGATCAAGCTTAAAGAAAAAATATATTATATATATACCCATGGAGAGTTGCCTAGGGACAAAGCCTAGGGAGGGAATCCAGGGAGGATTCTAAAGGGGGAGAAAACATTGTGCACAAATGACAAAACTGGGACTCTTTGAAAATTTACTGGCACTCTTCCAATGCGTCAGTCTTAACCGTTTCACCATTTTTTTTCTGAAACCACTCTGTAACTATATTGAGATTCATCTGCATTGTAGCTCTTGTTCTTGGTTATAGTTAGGTCCAGATCATCAATTCCGTGACCACTCTCTGGCTACCAAGGTTTGACGACTGATTTGACTTATATGG